>JAIUND010002653.1:0-20881 GCA_034699125.1 Gisinianus flammeolus
ACTCAATGTATTTGAAATGGGCAAGGATTCCTAAATCTGTCCTTGGGAGGCTCAATTATTAAAAATCCGACAGTAAAAGGGCTTGCAAATTAGCTTTGTCTTTGACTGGATAATCAAAGGATAAACTCAAAGGATAATCCATTAGGTGGAAATTTAATGTCAATACATGTAAGATGTGAAATGTAAAGAAGCATAAGAAGAAGAAGAAGAAGAAGAAGTGAGGAATTTTTCATTTTCATCTTGATTGTTATCTCATGTGGAAATCCAAGTTTAAAGGTAAATGATGTGTGTGTAAGTTTTTGTGTGTGAAGTCTGCCGTATGGAAAAAGACTTGGAAGGAACTCGTATAAGTTGTAGAATATTGTAGATACTGGGAATTTGAGAAAATTTATCAGAATGCGAATGGATCACTCTTTGAGTTGGAGTTTGCGCCTGCATTTGTATTACATATTACATGATGAGACGGAGATTTGAAGAGACAGAAAGAACGAATGAGAGAGAGAGAGAGAGAGAGAGAGAGATGAAAGGTCAGGTATGTAAGAAATGATTTTACATTGCACATAAATCCGTCGAGTCACAAAACCAGATAATTAAATAAGAAAAAACTCACCCCAGCAAATCTCGCCATGTTACATAATATTTCAGATTCAACCTTTCCATGTCAACTTCCACCAAGCACCATCACCATCATCATCATCAGTACCAGAAAGAGCAAGAGCAAGAGTAAGAGAGTCACTTAGAACTCTTATCGTTATAGACTTACAATTCGCCTCGTCTTTTTCTTCTTCTTCTTCTTCTTTTTCTTCTCCTTGATGGCTGGAAAAAAATTCAGCCATTTTACTTTTCACAATTATTAAGTATTTGAACAAGCACAACGTGGCTCCTCCATTTTTTTTGTACATGTATAAAAGATTTTTAATTTCTAGAATGTGGAAAGTATACATCAAAATCATAAAGCATACATAAACATATGTACATACATGTAAACGGACACTCAAATGATTACAAAACACAAATACCGATTGGTAGAAATTAGCAAGAAATTCATAAGCCAATGCCAAAGGATGAATATTAAATTCCTAAGGAAATTCACATGATTTTCTGCAGTAAAAAAGCAAGGGCTCGCAATTCCATTATTTTATGCATTGAATCTGTGATTTAAATTTATCTTTATATTTAATTACTTCAAATCAACGCAAATACAACTTAAAAAATTCGATCTTTACTATTTTAACTTCTCTGATATTTAAAATGCGTGGCTTCGAAATGCACCATAGTTTTTCAAGGCGGCCCTTGAAAACTGTGACGAGGGATAAAAACAAATCCAGTTTGTACCTATAAATTAAATAAAACCAAATGTATTGACATTAATTTTTTAAATCGTCATGGTTCGACGCCGTTTAAATAATATGTCAGCTATTCCACATCTCTATACTGTAGGATTTTTCTCATCTTCTTCGAATAACTTGGCAAGTATTTTCTTGAATAAAATCTACACGAGATTTTGACTAAAAATGTGTGGACTTTGATTGACTACAGGACGTAAAACGTCAAACAATGTAGTTTTGTATAAAAACAGTATAAAACTGTATAAAAACTTAAATGAAAACCGAGGAAATGAGAGAATGTAAATGGCAATGCAATTTAACGTTTGCACACATCACACAGATATTTTGTAATGGCAATAACTTATTAAAACCACTTTGTATTTGACTGTGAATTAGCTAGCATTAACGTGTGCATTTCCATTTCCATTTGCATTTATGCACAGTAAAAGATAAAAACGGTCATAAAATAAAATCATCTTGACTTCTTTACCTTTGGTTTTACCATCAGAATCAACCACCATAGTCATTTCTCATTTGTATCTGTGTACAATAGTGTACATACTGTACATAAAAAGGAACCCAGAAGCCTTTTCCTTTTCCTTCCCTTCCTAAAACGAAAACCTCGTTTGCCTCTTACTTCTTTTTCTATACTTGTTATATCTCGATAGTTCTTCTTCTTATTCTTCTTCTTCTTCTTCTTACATTTTACAATTTTACATTGTACTTCTACATACTGTGAGTGAGTGAGTGAGTGAGTGAGCGAGTATCAGAATGAACATGAAAATTCCATCCAAATATTTAATCATAGATCATATCATATCCAAATCCCGAATCTGATGCTCTTTATACCTTCATCATCATACTTTATAGCAGCACAGCAAACGTTGTAATACTCTATAACAACTAACAACTACAAACGATCAAAGACCAAAGACCAAAAACCAACTCCAGATGATTCCAGTACATACATAAGAATCCTATAAATCCTGTACATACAGATACAAATATCTACACTTGCACTCTATCTTCTACTGTCTACGTCTACCAACTTCATTGCACCGGCATCGGCTTCGGCTTCGGCTTCGGCTTCGGCATTGGCATTGGCATTAACATTGGCCACTGGCAATATATAAAGCCGAAGCGTGTGTGTACGTGAAACTATTCTGTCTACTCTATCTCTCTCTCTCTCTCTTTCTCAAATCTCCTGGCTCTCTGGTTCTGACTAATGTAATCGTAACCCCATTGAATTGCATGCAACTCCCATTCCCACATGTTTATCGCTACACCCCGATACCGCATTTCATCTTCATTTATTCACACAAACTCCAAGCTCCAAACAACTAGCGACTAGCGAGAGGAGAGAAAGAGAGAGAGAGAGACTCTCATTTAAATTCGTCCAACAACAACAACAACAGCTTTGTACACTTTATCCAGTTTTTACAAGCTTTCAATTTCAAAACGTCCTCCCTGCAAACTCCTCAAAAAAATCCGGTATATCTGTAATATATGCACACTTTAAGCACTGGGTATATTGGCTTCTCTCCCTCTTTTAACTACTAACCAAAAACCTCCTCATTTTCACTAGAAATTAGTGATAAACCTCGTTCAAGGAGAATGAAATCAAAATTCAAGATAGCCTTTCGAATCGGTGTCTTGACAATAGTGAATTCGGTGGACTGCAATGGAAACGTATGCACTTGTTGAATGTACACCCGAGAAACCGCTTCAAATAGCCAAACGGCGTCCAAGTACAACAAACGTATATGTAGTTCCGCTAAAATATCATAATGTTGGGAATTTCTATATAGTTGATGGTTGAGGACAACAATTAAAAATGAAATGGGAATAGAATTAAAAGGAGATTAAATGGAGTCGAGTGGACTGTGAAACCGGCTAGAAAAATTTGAGCAAAAGTACACAAATATATAAAAAAATGCATGGAGGCAGACACACACTTGGAATCTCAATCTCTGATATTCTGATATTCTGATTCTGTGAGGACTTCTATATTGTATACATACCTGTATAAAAATTATAATATATATATATATATATAAAATAAAATAAAAAGTGAGGTGAGTACGTTCGGCCTCTCAATTATTATGTAAATCTCGGAAGCAGCCGGTTTCAAAAGCAGAAAACAGAATTCAAGGCGAATAACACACACACAGACACACACACATGCATGTAGATTTTTGTAGATGTAGGGCTTTGATTTTTCTCACATAATAGATACATCTGTATAGTGTATGCATACGATACGATATGCGTGCATATGTACATGTACATGAACATTGTACATATTCGTACGAGTTCATGAACGTGGAATATAATAGGAATAAGAGTTTTGTAAGTTTTGAAATAAAATTCTGAACATGTATTTAAATAATATGCATATATATGAATAGGAATAGGAATACGAATTCGAGTCGTTCAGCGAGAAAGAGAGAGAGAGAGAGAGAGAGAGCTGAGAAGCTTTCGGTCCAAAGAAAAATATCCATGGATGTGTTTTTTCATCCATGGCTCCTCTCTTCACAGTTCACCCTGATGAGTTGAAGATGCGATGCAAACTGTGTGTAAATGGTTTGGCTTGTTGGCTTGTTGGGACTGGACATAGGACAGGTTTTTATAGTAAAAAGTCTCTCTCTCTCTCTTTTGAGCTTCCTACAATTTATTTTACTTGATCAACTTTTTATGAGTGTGTCTGTTTACACACACACACACACATACATTTTCCCTGGACTTGGACTTGCATAGATACTCACACACATTTCAAATCTCTCCCTCTCTTTCTCTCTCTCTCTCTCTTCTTTCGTTAATATTTCTATACTGTGAGTCTTTGCATATAGTTGCTTTTCATTTTCATTGGAATCGGATTATGCAGTGTATTGTCTCTACAGATATATTATATATCTATATGTGTACCCATAGCTTAAGCTTCTCCTCTTAATAATCTTTATTATACTATAGTTTACTATATAGCGAGTTGTACTTGTAGTTTTATTATATCATTAAAGGTACTGTAGGGAAAATTTGAACGTTGGCATTGGCATGCCAATGCCAACGCAACGTTCACTGCAAAAGGGGGAAAGTGTAGATTTTTTTTTTCATATAGAAAAAGGCCGGTTTCGGGTTTACTTTCCGAGAGGAATTCTTCACAATTCAAACGTCTTCAAACGTGTCGAGTCAGACTTCAGAATTCAGAATTCAGAATCCAAAATCCAAAATCCAAATCCACACAAGCAACAGTTTTTTGTCGCGTGGTGAAAAATGTGCATTTTTTCCTCCCTCCGCACATTTTGTAGTTTTCCCCTGAGATTTTTTAAAAACGGGTATTTCATATTTCTCTCTTCTTTTTTTTTTAAAAAAAAATAATAAACTGTCTGCTCTGATTGATTTTTGAGGATACTTACTAAAAAATTAATGTATTACACAATTCTCATGACTTGATGACTTGATGTGAAAAAATATGAGAAAATATTCATAGGAACAGATATTCGGCGGAATATTGTCATTGTCAAAGTTCGACGCCGCTTGGAGTCGTAGTCCAATTTAAGTCGGTCCTCAAGCGGTAGGAATCTGAGCCTTGGTTGTTTTACGTGTTTAATCTTCATAATTAAATTATTTTCAGACAATATAGTTCAAATAAAACTCCTGTTTCCATTTGATTTCTGATCTGATTTCTGATCATTGGAGATGATTTATTTATTTTTTTGACTGTCAAGTCCATTTTTGTATTGAGTTTTGTTTTAGTAAGTTCATCAGATTTTTGGAATCTAATGAAAAAACAATCCAGTGGAGCAAGTTTTGACTCTTTGACCTTCTCATTATTCAGGAATTCCTTAAGGCCTCATTCATTTCATCTTTATTTTAATGTTGAATGTAGTAAATACAGCAGTATAGGATGCTGAAGGAAGGAGAAGGTAAATGTAAATACCTAGTTGGGCAATGAGCAATATATAATTTGTACGAGCATCCATCAGAGAGTTGCGATTAAAGATTAGGATTTAACTTGACTCTTGCCGATTGGCCACAACCACAACTTGATTCTTGACTCTTCATTCTTCATTCATGTTCGGCTCTCTTATTTTCCTTCTCATTCGTCTATATACTTCTACTTCTCCTTCTCGTCACATTTTATAGTGAAAAAAAGTCTGAGTAATTCGCCCTCTCTCTCTCTCTCTCCCTCTCTCTCCTTTCTCCCAATATTTTCTACAGACTATGTACACACAACACTCTGTTTCTGTTCCATTTCAGAGATTCCACATTCACATTGGACTTGAACTTTTGAGAATCTCTATACGGCTACAATCCAATCCAGAATTCAAATGGCAAAAAAATGGAGAATCCAGTATTCTAATTTCCAATGACAAAATATATACATACACACACCCCAAGTCCATGAAGGAATTTCCATGCAATGCAATGCAATTATGCAATGTAAAGTCAAAATGCTAAAGCTAAGGAAACCAAAGACAAATGTACAAAATCAAACAAATCAAAAGTTGCTCTCACTCAAACAACATTCGGGAAATTTAAAAAGGCTTATTCAATTCAATTCTATACTGTAGTTTGCCGTATCAAAATATCGAGCGCTTTCGAGCATCCGAGGAACCTGTACTAAAAGGAGGAAGACATCTCGAAAAACAATTTCAAACGGCGTTGAAATCATGCAAATTCGATTTAATTAACTTGGATTTGGGGGGAAATGATGCCGAGAAATTGAAATTTCCATCGTCAGTAACTTTTTATTGTATGATGTAACAAAATTCAGATTCTTTGACAAGGATTAATTTAATTCCTATGTCATCGAAATCCATAGAAAGGGTATAAAAAAAGAAAAGAAAAAAGAAGCTGAGCATCATTGTCACATGTTTAACTTTCAGGATGACGAAGGAAGTCGAAGAAACGGCAAAGGACAACTTTACAAACGTCAAATAAATTTGAATATTCGAGTTAATGGTAATCAAAATCAAAAAGTTGGACGTCAATATTTTAGCCGTGTTTCATGGAACCTACAGAAATGTGAGAATATAGAAAACAGTGATACATAGTATTTTTTGGTGTAATTAAAATGAAAATGAAAATGAGATTAGGAATATAGGAATAGAAAATAGAAATAGAAATAGACTGACAAGTGAGAATGAGAATGAAATGAAGAGACATGGAAAAGACAGAGAGACAGAAGTAGAGAATGGACATTTAGTTTAGAATTGAATTGGAGTTGGAGTTTGTCCGTGTGTGTGTATGTGTGAGTGTGTGTGAGAGAGAGAGAATGAGTGAGTGAGTGAGTGAGAGAGACAGAGAGAGAGAGAGATAGAAAGAGTGAGAGAGAGAGAAAAAAAAGGCAGGAGAGAGACACGCAAGCACTCATAATGAATACTGGCATAAAACCGGTTTTTCTTCGGGTTCTCGTTCTCGCTTTCCTACTTCTTTTTCTTCGTCTTGTTGTCCTCGTTTGAGTTTGAGTTTGAATTTGAGTCTCCTCTCGTCTCAAAATCTGAACCCACAGAACGAACCAAGAACCACGAGCAAGAAGTAAGAAAGAAGCAAGAGCAAGGCCGGCATGGCATGGCATGGCATACCATTGCCAATACGAATACGAATACGAATGCAATGTCTATATCTCTATATGTACTTACTACCTATTCTCTACACAGAATCACAGCACACAGAAACACAGACAGACAAAACCATCTACATGACTATTTAACTATGTGTATTAAAATCCTCTATCTCACTCCTTCTATTATGCATTCAACAATCAACGCAGTCAAAGTCAAATACGTGAGATTCTGGTTCAGTGTTGAACACTCCTCCTCGTCCGCAGTCCCAACTCCCAAGCCTTCATTTCATCCTCCTTCATTCCGGGCTCAAAAAAACAATTGGGTATATTTTTTCTTGAGAGATTTGAACGTTTCCAAATCATTTACAGCTCGTTTTTTTCACAATTGAACAGCTTTGGCCTGAAATTTTGGAACTGATACTGCAGTCACATTTTCTAAGCAAGAGCAACCGAATTATACAACTTTCCATTGGAGGCTGAAAACTCACTTTAAAATATCAAACGGCGTCCAAGTTCACCAATTTGTCACAATTTGCGCACAGCGATTATACGCTTTCCCGTTTGTTTTCATACACATATTAATCTGAACCCAATTAACTTTTTCAAAATCCCCTTAAAAATCTTGGCAATTTCGGAATTCCCTTCGAAATACATATTAAAATTTGACCTTAAAAAATGATTCCCGATTCGAGCTCTCAAAATGCATATCGTCTGTTCAGTTCAAAAGCGCATACTATAATTTTTTTCCTTAATTTCGTTTGACCGGGGTTGACTTGCTCTGGCGGTCAAGGTATTAGAGATGGAGCTTTGGGTCAAGCGACATTATTGTCCCTCATGACTTGCTCTACAATAATGGGGCTTGACCCAAAGCTCCATCTCTAATACTTTGACCTCCAGAGCAGGTCAAACCCCGTCAAAGGAAATTAAGGAAAAAAATTATAGTACGATTTTGAACTTAACAGACGATATATACATTTATCCGTCTCCTTTACCGGTTTCCCTAAATTATTTCAGGAGGACGCGACGGACGAACACTGTGAGAGCACATTTTATTTTTTCCCTATATGTAAATGTGTGCCTTGAAGAAGGGAGCACCTTGTACAATGTAAAGTCTCATTTGTAAGCCTCCTTCCCTACACAATACAGATACATACAAAAATGCATTGTATATATATACGATATACGTCTATATCGTATACGAGTGTGTATGTATGTAGTGAGTTACTTGTATGCTATACACATATGTACAAAGTATCTTCCGTACGATTAAGATTAGATATATGTACATACATATACATATATGCTCTTGCTATATAGTCATATAATAATATCAAGACAAAGTCCGAAACGCATTTGGAATTGAAAATCCGTATCATTTACTCGGCTTCGACTCCATCACATTCACATTCACATTCACATCCCCATTGCATTATATATTGCATTGTTATGTTATGTGTGTGTCCATGTGTGATTAGATATACCTCTGCCCTGCCAGAGTCAACAGTCAACATTCACATCCTTATTCCTCTCTCTCTCTCTCTCTCTCTCTTTGTAATATTACCCACACGCAATCCAATCATATCATTTAACTTTTTCTCTTTTTCTTTCATTTCTTGTTCTTTTTCTCTCTCAAAAGTCGTCCAACTGGGGAATTTTTATTAACTTGTGGATTTCCCTATACAGATACGAATAGTTGCCGCCTCAATCTCAATCTCTTCCTCTCTCTCTCTCTCTCTCTCTCTGTCTTGACTCTTGTGTGTGGATTTAAATTCAAAGTCAAATTTCAGCAAGAGCGTCATGTGACTTCATGTGATGTGAGGAGTCCAAGTCCAAATCCAAATCCAAATCCGAGAGACATAGACTGTTGTTATACACTGATGGCCGGTCGACCTATGTGCATGTGCATGTGTGTGTGTGTTTGAGTGAAGCCAAAGTATCTACTGTCTACAGATGATAGATAGACGAGAGGATGAACGATGAATGTGCGTGTGTACATATTTATCAAGTTGGATTTGGATTTGGATTTGGATTGTTGAGTGAGTGTAAGAGAAAGAGACTTGAAAATGTTTCACTGTATATTGTATATGCTTCTCTCTCTCTCTCTCTCTCCGCTGTTGTTGTTTGTTATCATTTATTATTGTTGTTATATTTTGACTGGCTACACACATAGACGCATCTTTCTTCTCTTTCTCTCAGTGTTTCACTGTGTTCTGTCTTCAATTTCCTTCACTATATTCAACTTTTCCTCTTTTCTTTTCATAGCCTTTTGGTCTTGTTTCATCTTGGTCGCGTCGTCGTCGTCATCATGTTTCGTTCATCGTCCTCAAAGTTTGACCACAACCACTTCTTTGAAGTTTAAGTTTTAAGATTTTGAGCTTTGAATTCTGATTCTGATTCTGATTCTGAATTTGACTTTGTACCCAAAAGACCAAAGTTATCTGTCTGTACTCTGTACATACGAATTGAGTGTGTGTGTGTGTATGTGTGTATGTGTGTGAGCAGGTAGCAGATAGTTGCAACACGTTTGTACATATGTAAGAGATTGAATTCAAACCACTCTTGGGAATCTTGAATTAATGTGTGTGTGTGTGTGTGTGGACTCTTTGGCCGGTGGTGGCAGGCAGGCATTTCCAGTTTGGCAAGGTCGCAGACCATAGTCAGATTTACAGAGAGTTAGAGTCGACGGTCGACAGTCGACAGTCTCGTGGTTCTAGTTGCAGGTGCCAGAGAGAGAGAAAAAGTAAGAGAGAAAGAGAGAGAGAGAGAAAAGTTGAATAAAAGAATATCAAAGGAAGACCTGAACTTTGGTGGACAATTGAATTTTTCAAAAAAAAAAATTCAAATAATTTTAAAAGCTGTTTTAAATCCTAGACTTTCAATCATCCTGGAATTTGTATTTATTTGTGCCTCGACCGAAAAATAATGTGTCGTGAGTGAAGTGGAACACGGAAACTATAGAAAGAGGAACCGGTGTCCAAGTACAACAGATGTTGGCGTTGAGAGTTTCGAATTTTTGTACTGTGTGGACAATCGAATTTTTCAAACCTGACAGTTTTTACTGAGAGTTTATAGCATTATTATTATTTGGAATGAATTATAAAAATTAAATCAAAATACAAAATACAAAAAGTCATTAAATGAGCAATTGATTAAAAAAAAAATTAAAGTGCACAAACAAATAAGGAAGAAGGGGAAAGCGAAAACAGGAATGGACAATGGAAATACCTGTATTTCAATTTTTTGTAAATATATATAAATATATATATAAAAATATAATACATGTATTTCGTCAGTGTATAAATAAACTCGTAACTTGATTCCAGTTCAAGTTCCAGCGATTCCGACTCTCGAGAGAAATGACAATATGCATGAAAACGACATCGACAGTGTGCACAGAATGCAGAATCCACGTATTTTTGTGCGTCAGAGACCTCGTCAAGAGAAATTCAAGAAACGCAAGAGACTCGAGAGAAACCTTGAGAATATATAGATATAGATGTACAGAGAATTACAGAGAGAGAGAGAGAGAGAGAGAAAGAGAGGATTTAACAATCTAACTACACAATCTATTGCTCAATATGGGCTCAACAATTGCAATATACAAGGAAACACACAGCTTTTTTCCAGCCAAAACAATTCACAATTTTACAATGAAAACGATGAAAATCTAAATCGGAAATTCCAAAGAACCATTAAAATTACATCACATTTTGTGTACTCGTTATTTTCAACTCGACTCCACAACAATTAACTTTATTGATCGAATTGCAACTAAACAATAAAATTTATCTTCATTTGATGAATTTTGAAACAACGGGAAGGGATTCTTCAACAGTTTGCTTGATTAATTAATATAAAAAAAATTTAAATGGAGAATGTTGAAAATTGAAATGAAATACCAAATAAAAATAAAACAGGATTTGATAATGTTTGAACTGATTTCAAGTCCAAGTCGAGTTTGTGTTTGAATTTGAGTTTGAGTTGAAGACTGATAACGACGATCAAGAATGAAGATGAGACGAAAAGCAAGACGACTTTTCTTGCAAAAGGATTTTTTTTTTTTTGTTGGTCATGTCAAAGAATAATTTTCTTCTGGTTCTTCCTGTTCTTGTTTCGTATATTTCATCTTTCATCGTTCTTCATTTTGATGATTTTCAAGTCCACAAGTCAACATTGAAAAATCCCAAGGAAACACCAAGAATGAAGAAAAGGCAGAGCTCAGAAAAGCTCCTCTAGAAGAACCACGTTCAAGTCAAATTTTGATCTGTTGCAACTTGCAAGTTGATCCCATCCTGTCATGTTCACGTCCCATCACATCAAATCATCGCACATACACACACATACACAAACACACACACAAACACACATCATCTCTCGTTCAAACTTCCAGTTTCGACAGCTCCAAAGTCCTGAGAGAAGAGAGAACACTTTTCCACTGTAGGCTACTCCAATTTTTCCTTGTGGTCTCTGTTCCCTTGCCTCTACTCCTCTCGGCATTTCAATCCATTTCCACACACACAGACAAATCCAGTACTTCCATACACGCAGACGTACAATCTCTTAAAGACTCTTTAAAAAGAATCGAATAAAAGCCAGGAAATCCACAAAATCCAACTCATTCCAGTCCCAACAACTGTCAAACTCCCGTCAACATTTGGGGAAAAGTCAAAAAAGCAAAGGAACAACTCATCAAGAGGAAAATTCAAAATTCACATGTATGGAAAAAACATTCAAAAACTGCAAATGGAAGAAGATGAAAATGGAAAATGGAATTTAAAATTCAAAAGTCAAAATTCCATATTAATTTCAATACAAGAAATAGTGGTTTTTTTCTCCCTCTCTCAAGTCATCAAGACATTTAAAAGAATTTGAGAAGGAAATTGAAACTGAAGTTTTGAAGCCTCACATTCAAGAGTATCAGTATAGCTTCAGTTTGTTCTTCCCTTGACTCTGTGTGTTTCTGTTTCAAGTTGTATTGTTTTGTATTGTTGTATACATATAGGGAAAGTATAGCATGAGAAAACAGAAGGAGCCGGAGCAGGAAATCTGAATCAGAATGAGCACAAATGAAGTTGAAGAGAGCAACTTTACACACACGCACGCATTCCACTTCCACAAATCCACACAGACACAGCAGATACAGCAGACACACACCACATCAGAATCAGAATCAGACAGGAGATGAAAGGTATAGTTGCCGGTCTGGTGCTGGTCGAGTTCTCATTTCATCTTCTGGTTCAATTGAGATGATTTGGAGTACCGAGAGACCAACAAGTTTAAAGTCTGAAGCACACACACAATACAGCAGTTCAAGTTGAAGTTGATGTCGTCTCTTGACCGGAAAATCAAGTCGCTTGACAGAGGACGAGATTTTTTAGATTTTCTGCGTGTGTGTCTGTTTTGTGTATGTATGTATGTGTGTGTGTGTGATGCTGCCATGTTCAGAATGTTGATGTTGATGTGGATCCGGATTCCGGTTTCTTTCATTCATCAAATCAATCCCATTCCATTCTATTGTATTGTATTGTATTGCATTACGTGACGAGTCAATTTAAAATGGGTCATTTTATGATTTTCTATACACTACACTTTTTCACGTCCAAATCAATACAATCAATACAATCAATAGAAAACCTTCGAACATCATTTTTTTTTCAATCACCAACGAAGAACGGATTAACGACCTGACGTTTTCATGGGTATGATTTCTGATTAAAAACATTGAGCGGCGTTGAAGTCCACATAATTTGACAGTTTTTTCTATAGCCGGATTTAGACATTTAAATGTCAAATTTTTCTAGTCGACGATAGTAGTTTTGTTTTTTTATTTTGTGAATTGAGATTCCCTTCAGGATTTGTATCGCTCAAAATATAATAAAATGGGTAGGTCCAATTTTTATGACGACTATAAGCTTGCTCATGAAAATGTATTAAATTTGAATTTTCTAACGATAGGATTATTTCATGAAAATCTACACGAGAAGGAAAAACAAAACTCGCGGATTCGATAGATACATTTTTTTTTTTGAAAAAAGGTAGTTTCCTTTGGCAAATGAAAATGATCTCGTTCTGACAATTAGAGATTATTTGGTTACCTGAAACGTCGATTGCTGATGTGCTGATTTACTTGGGTGCATTATTTGTGGGTTTGTATTCTTAAAAGGCGTTGTATTCTTATACGGCGTTGTATTCTTTTACGGCGTTGTATTCTTATACGGCGTTGTATTCTTATACGGCGTTGAAATCAAACATCTTTTATACGCTCTGTTGTTTACTTGTTTAAATAAAATTAGTTGTAATCACTCTTATGAATTGAATTTGAAAAAGATTGTACATAATTGGATTTATATTTTTTTTAATTTTTCAAGATGATTTCCTAGAGATTTGGAGTGACTCTGAAGCGGAGCATTAAAATTAATTTTGTCTATGTAATTCCGGATGTAACACACACCTTAAAAAATGCACAATATTTCGAATGCCGAGTGATCCCTCCCACACTTGTAAGTGTAAACACTTCCAAGTAATTCAGCATTCCCGTCTGTGCTCCAAAACTCCTTAAACCTCCTGGGTAGTTGCAAGGAGACGTTTATGATAAGGAAAAAATTGAGTGGCGTTTAAGTCTGTAACAAAAAATATCCTTCTGAATAATTTTTGTCATACATATTTCGTGAAGATATTTTTAAACCATGATTTAAGTAATCCCAATTGTGTTGTATAATATTACTTTTGTTTTTATTTCCATACAGATTTTTCGGGTTCTGTGGTCTAATTGGGATATTGAATTTGGATTTGTCTTCAGTATCGAAGAAATGAAATGGAAATGAGGGATTTGGGGAAAACGGCGACGGAATGTCCATGAAAAAGAAGTAAAGGACATCCCTGCTCGTGTGTTTTGGAAGTTTTGAAGTTGCTGGAAGGGAGAAATTTTGAATTGTGAGATATTCCGAGAGTGCTTTTCGACTATACGACGAAAGTCGAAAGTCTAAAATTAAAAGATGTCGGAAATTGGTAACTCCACAAACCGTTGGCGAATAAACTAAGAGTTTAATTAATAAACTTGAGACGCCAGGGTTTGTTGAGTTCTCATTGACGACCATCTCAGTTCATCACAAAATCCACATTGACAAACAAAAAAAACCATGCACAATTTGAGTGTGGGAGGAGAATCAAAAATACTTTTGAGCTATATACCTAATGAGGATTTTCTGTGGAGGAAAACGGCGATTCGGAATTATAATATCTAATGCACAACCACAGTTCAACACAACTTTAATTCTATGCCCAGAAACATGAAATGTATCACTCCCTGTCACTGTCACTAAATTCCGCCAGCGCAGCAAAATGTTTGAGCGACGTCGAACAACGCGGAGAAAAAATTGAATTCAATCAAATTGGAATCCACAAATTCCCATTTCTATGTTTACCTTTAATACTTAAATAAATGCTATTTTAAATTAATTATTTAAGTTTTAGAAAAATCAACTATTTTGTCAAATTCATTGCAAATCCAGGCTGTTTTTCTATTATGTTGACTGATTTGTAATATTATATTAGTTCATGTTATTTCAAGTAAATTATCCGGATTTGGTGTACACGATTTTCGGATGGACTATTTGATTTGTAATTATTACAATTTTGTTGTTTTTTGTGTGACGTATTTCTCGTCTTTTAGGTCTTACATTTACCGATACAAATACAATCAACAAGCGAATATAAAAGTATAAAATATACTTCCAAAATTATGTAGGTCTATCCTTAAATTAATTCACTTTGTTCAGGAAATTTATTTCGAATTTTATTTCATTTCATTTTTTCTCAGCACATCAAATCAAGTGAGAAATTACAATGGACGCTAAAAATTAAGTACAAGCGATGGCTTTCCCGAGATCAAAACTGTCAAATATATAAACAACTTGCAATTTTTTGGTTGCTCTGCACTTGATTAAAATAAAATTCGCAGCACTCACTGTTTTTCTTTACTTTAAATATTAATACATATAGAAAAAGGAATTTACTTTCATTTTAAATTTTCTCCATCTGGTCGAGGAGTGAGAGCGGTCCGACTTTCTCTGCATCTTTCTCCAGAGGGAAAAACGGCGGAGAAATCACAAAAGGCACAGATTGAAATTTCACTTCTGGAATCATTTGGATTTCCAGTGGTTTTTTCAATGGAGAAGGCTCCGGATTTTTTGGTACATTTTCATTCCCGCCAGCTTGTCCATTTTCTGAAAACAACACACACATTGAATGCAGAATTTTGTCTGATTTGAACGCCATTTGAACCAAATCTTTGCATTGAGTATATCTCAACTTGTATAGGTGCATCCCGGGGAGTTAGTTCTAAAAAAAAACTTCATACTTTTGTCTGTAGTTTGTGGATTCTCAAGGCTTCGTATGTTATTTGCCCGATTCAGCCTCTCCAGACGACTTTTTACGGCAATTGCTTGATTTGATTCCCTTTCAAATTGAAACAATTCAAATTTCCTTTTGATTTCCTTGTCATCTGTGGTTTTGCCCAGGGAAAAATTCGGAGAGTTTCCCTCGTCGTCGTCGGGAAGTATGGCAACAAGAGAGAGAAGTCGTCGGTGGATATTAAACTGTGACGTTGGGATGGCTTGTGGAAATTTAATGAAGTTGTTTTTGGGTGTGGAATTAAATTCGGAATGTGGGTTGAGTTTGAGTTTGGATTTGGATTTGGATGATGTGCGTGAATCGTCATTTAATTTCATATGGACGGCCAGCAAGTCTCCAACGTTTTTAGTATTTTCTTTCTCAGTCTCTTCTTCATTTGGCTCATTTTCTCGAGTTTCTCCTGGGTCGTCTGACTGTACGGAAACCGCAAGTTGTGAGAGAGAAGAAGAGGGAAAATAATTAAAGTCCGTCATATCTGGATAAGACATGAACAACATTTCCTGTGTGGTTTCCCCCCCGAGTTCCTCTGGATTTCTTTCTAGATTTGATTGCTCTTTGTCGTCGTCGTCGTCCTTCTCCAGCCGTTGAGTTTCCCCTTTCTCCAGGGATGAAATTGGACTGCCGACTGTTTTATTTTCCTCCGGGTTGTTCCATCTCATCGTTTTATCGTGTGCCGTCGTCTCCGTTTTCCACGAGATTCCGCTTTCTTCCCTTTCCCTTTCCTTTCCTAGATGCAATGAAACCGAATCGAAATTCCTAATTAGCTCTGGATCTTCCTTTTTATGTCGGAGGAGGACAATGAGACTTTCGAATGGACTCTGGACATTCTCTACTCCCGTTTCCATCGAGACTGCTGGTCCAGATGAAGAAAAACCCTGCAATGTAAATTGATATCCTGATGATCAAAACTTATATCGTATAGAAATCTATACTGCGGTTAGGATCTTTTTATTTCATTTTCCGACGAGCTCCTCACCTGATTTCCCCGTATTTCCGGTGAATTCTCGTAAATCGGCTGGACCATCCGAATCAAATTGATTTCACTTGAATATTTTCCAATTCCCAATGGGATTTCTCGTCCTGGATAAAAATTGGGTCTGCCTTCCGCAATTTGCTTTGGAGTAACAAGAAGAATGAAGAATCAGAATGACATTAATTCCATTTGTCATATATACACGCATTAAAATTCTATACAATTGTAAACTAGATCATTATTTGATTAATCTGCAGATTCTAAATTCTAATTACCGTGCACAAACTGGTTGCAGTTGCAAGCAAAATGACCCCAAGCAATCCTCCGGAGATCCTTTTGCATTTCCACTGAGAATTCGAGTTAAATGAAAACTCCGGATGAGTCGGTGTGAAATCATTCGTTTTGTTTGTTGCTAAAACTTTTCGGAGCTCATTTTCACTCTGGCGACTCCCATCCAACGTTTTCAGTCCACTCTCGTCCATTTTCATTCGCATTTTGTATCGTGTTGTGCAGAGTCTACGAAATCAACATTCATAATAGGCCAATTCACTTACTCTTTATAAAGCGAGCAGAGCTTTCGCGTTATAACACGTTATAAGAGCAATGGAATGGGAGGAATACAACTACCAAGCGTTAGAGATGCTTGTGACGAGGAAAACCAATAAACGGCGTTGAACTTGGTCAATTTTGTAATTCAAACCTTTTTACGAATTAATTCGAATTCGATGAAACAAACCAAAACTTCTCTTTAATGCTTAATAAATAGTTCCGAAGGTTGTATTTTAGATCCACTCAAATTGTTACACGCAATTTAAAATAAAGCAGAAGAAACTCACCGGTTTTTTTAGAGTCCAAAATATCGCTCACAGTTAAATTCCAGAGACAAGTAAAGAAAAAAAAATTGGAGTTGCTCTCAAAATGTAAAAATGCAATGGGGTTTTTTTCCCCTTTAGCAAGTTTGGAAGTATGGAAGTGTGGACTGGAAGAAGGAGCAACCAAAAATGGGACGAGAGGAATGAGAAAAAGATTGTTATTGTTACATTTTTGGTGTGTGTGCTGTGTCTGTGTTGTGTTCTATTGTGTTTTGTGTGGTGTGCTGGCTGGGATTTGTCCCTGACCATGACTGTGGATTGTGGATGCAATGGAAGCGGCCTTTCCATTGGAATTAGTCAATGCTTATTTATAGTGGGCAAATATCTGGATGTGTATCAACATATCAACAATCTACAGAACAGAGCATAGCACGGAGGGATTAGGGATTACTTATATATACTCAACAATCGACAATCAACAAAGAGCCATAATGGACGAGAGAACAAGAGAACACGAACACAGTCAAAGAAAACGAAGCAAAGCACCAAAGACGACGAGGAAAAACACTTTTATTATTTCCAATATGAAATACGTATGAACAGAACTTTAGACGGACTCCACTAATACAGAATTCACTTCTTTTTTCTGTGTACATTTTATTTCCACACATCTCTTTGTTTGTTTCCTTCTGCTCAGCCATCTCAATTTTTGATTGCGATTGTATATTGACTTTCGTCTTCGTCTGTTGATTTTTTTCTATTTCGTCTCATCCTAAATTTTTCTTGAACGTTTTCTAATGACTTGTGTGACTTTTGTGTGATTCAGAGGAAGTTTTGGAATTGCTCGTAATCTTTTAAGTGTCCAATCTAAATCATTAATGATTTCAATTCATTATATTTTGCCCCTGGCATTTAATTATTCGTCTTCTGTGTTCACAATCGTCATCGTTCTTGGCAGTTTCAGTTGTCCTTTCTTTGCTTGGTCTAATAAGTCACACTCAATTTAAATCCCAACCTTCAAGACAACAAGTCTGTAAAAGGATTCTATATCTCATAGCGGCAAGTGGAAGCTTAAAAACAGTTGACGACGCACTATGATCCGAATGCCCAATAAAAGCGCCTTGTGATTAATAAATGGATTATAAAATTTCAAAAATTGAAACACTACATTTACAAGTGACGATTGCCCGATTTATTGTCATTATTTAAAAAAAATAGATAACCATATTTAGCTGGAATTGCAGTTTTCAGTTTTTATTTAACACAGGCTCAAATGGCCAAACTTGGAACTCAAATTACAAAAAATGCACAGAGGTGTCCAACACACCGCTGGACAGGTTAAATACAATAATTAATTTAGATTATTTTCGAACAACAATTGGCTGCAACTTTTTGCAACTTTCAAAGATAATTGACATTTAATTGACAATTAAAATGCACACTTTTATTATATTTGCTCTTTTTGTTGTCCTTGCGCGTGGCGGGAATCAAAATTTTAAAGCCCACAAATTGAATTTTGGACAATTTATAATTGGGACTTGGAAATTTTAATTTCGATAACACAAAACTAAATAAATTTTTTTGGATCATTAATTGTCAAATTTTAATACACGTACATAATTATTAATTATGTTCTAAATATACGTAGGAGTCCCAAAATCAAAGAGGCAGGGGCCACGATACATTACATTTCCCTGCTCTGATTTTCCTTAAATAAAAAATCCTATCGTGTAGAGGAGATGATTATACACTAGTTTGATATCAAACACAAGGGAATCGGGTAACAGGTTCTCCCGGAAAAAAATCGGAACCGAAAATCTTACCATTGCAGGGATAGGGAAAATATTAACTTTGGAATTTTTTTCTTACGGTTTTTTTTCGAGTTGAGACTTGAAACTTTCAGGGGCGTCTTCTGCAGCACTCAGGTCGGTTTTAAATTAATTTCAGATTTTTCGGCCGTATTATATGAACAGGGTATCGTCCCGGACTTTTTTCGGGAGATGATCTAAACCTGTCCCGATTTCAATGAGACTGCGTAGAATGGTGCATCTTCACCTCTTCAACAATGTTTATATTGACGTCAACACTATTTTCCAGATTGTTCGGTTTTTAAAACCGAATCTGCAACAATTCGGATTTTTCTTCGCCACGGGATCATTTTGACGATTAAAAATATGAAAAAATTGAGAAAGGTAGCCAAATATATTCTGATGTGATTTAGATTTGATGCCAGTGATTGCAAAAAGCGTTTTAACCTGGACATGTTACTCATTTTTTTGACCAGCTGTAGAGGTCAAACCGCCTTTTGTAGTCGTTTGGACCAAAAGTATATCGCTTTAGAATATATTTGGCTAGGTTTGTGAATTTTTTCAGATTTTTAGTCGTAAAAATGACGCCATGGCAAAGAAAAATCCGAATTGTTGCGGATTCGGTTTTAAAAACCGAACTATCCGGAAAATCGTGTTGACGTCAATATAAACATTGTTAAGGAGGTCAAGATGCACCATCCTACGCAGTCTCATAGAAATCGGGACAGGATTAGATCATCTCCCGAAAAACCCGAAATAACCCGCTTTCGGGGAGAAAGGTCATGACAATCCAAAAACAATAATTTCCACCGAATTCTACACATTTTTCTGAGTATATACGTCCGGTTAAGTATGTAAAAAGTACTTTAATTTGCAAAGGCGCTTTTATATTGCATTCGGCTAATAGTGTGGCGGTCAAACGGCGACCATGTCCATTTAACCTCCATTCATGAAAATAAATGCGTTTTTTCGGATGGTCAAACGGCGACTTTAAGGCCTCGTTCAAGCACCGATTCAGACTGCAAAAATTTCATTTGCGACTTTCTGGCGTCGATGCTTCTTCGTTGCCAGGCGACCAGCGGCCATTGCGCCCACCAGGCGACGGTCGAAAGGACGCCATTGGTTTGCTGGGTTTGAGGGTGAGATATTTGATATTGTGCACCCGGGTTGGAAACTGTGGGTAGCCAAAGCTATGAGCTAAAATTGTTTTTATACGTATCGCTTTTACTGAAATATTTTAGGGGCAGTTTCTTGCTAATTCCGATTCAGGCCCTGAATTTTGAGGGTGAGATATTTGATATTGTGCACCCGGGTTTGAAACTGTGGGTGGACATTTGTATGAGTACATCCATTCCACCGCCACCATAATAAATAATTGTCCTACATGTCAACTTCACTCATGCCAACAATCATGAAAATATGGTAGAAATCCGACAAAATCATCCTCAGTCTGTCACCACATGAGATTATGAGTTTACGAGGTCAGCTATTTCACTATTTTCTTGACATGAATTATATAGCAATATAAAGGCATATACAATTGACAACTATCGTGGGAAAGGAAGAAGGAGAACTTGAATCAGAATAATTATGACGACTTTTATTTGTTGTCCACGCACTATATATAGGCATATATAGCTGTGCTATCTATATATAGAAAAAGATGTGTAGAAAATACACAAGCGTTTAAATATATGACGATGTTTCCATCATTATCATTTTCAAAATTGTTGTTTGATTTAAATTCCAATTATAGTCACAGCCTCAAGCCTGAAATGAATGAGGCGACGAGAAATAAACTCGCCATGAGTTTTGAGCACAGTTGAAATCCTTGACGGCCCACAGCGGCATTTGTGGACATTCAGAATCTGGGCCGGGATTCAATATCCCGGGCTTAGTCTTCTCACTTAAGTCCAAAAAGTTAAGACCCTTAAGCCCGGGCTTAGTTTTGAATTCAATATCGAGGTCTTAATGGTCTTAAG
>JAIUND010002654.1:0-20879 GCA_034699125.1 Gisinianus flammeolus
GAATATTCAACATATGCATACAGAATTTGGTAATGAATGATGACGTGAGATTTTATTGAATTATATGTGAATATTTGAAGACAAATTACCTGAATCATGTGACGAATGTATTTTTAGTATTTTGTGAGCGAAATATTTTATACTTTAACAATTTGAGCAACTCATAGTTTTTATGTAACATGTGACATCAGACAACAATAATAATTATTAGTATTACATAGTATTCATATGGAAGTACATTCTGTATTATCAAAACACAATTCATTATATTATTTTACGGAATTCAAAGCGTTAATATAGCAAGGCACGAATTGAATCACAAACTTAGTAAATTCTTGTCGACATCTTTTTTTGAATGTTATATAGTGTAAATAAAAATTTAAATTATTAGGCATTCCCCTTTCAATCCTGAAAAATTAATTCTCCTTGAGCTCATGCACACATACTTATATTATGTGAATAGGGATTAGAAAACAATTTTAATTGCACAGTAAAACTTGAGCATATTCTTGAAATGAGAAGTCTTTAAAAATGGACTGATGAAGCATTCGATTACGATTCGAAATTACAGTTTGTTCTTCAAAACTATCACATGCGATGATTCAAAGTGTCGTAATTAGGGAGATTTTGGTGTTATGACTCAAGACAAAGGCAAGAAATCGCTTTTTGTTTATGAAATTTCTACATATATACATAAAATTTACTACAAACTACAATGTGAACAAAGACAATCGTAAAAGAATTATGTCAGAAAAACGTTAACTATATATACTGTAATGTTAATCTTTCTTTCTACAGAAAGAGGCTCAATTTAAAACTAGTAAAGCTACTCATTATGAATTTAGTAAAATGTTTTAAAGCTAAAATTTCAGAGTCCGAAACTAATGGAAAGTGAGTTAGTGTAGAGAGAAAGAAGTAGTTTCATAAAAGATTCCTATATGAATGTAAGTAATGTACAATAAATAGAGAAAAAAAACGTGACAAGAGCTTCTGTTCAAGAACTTTTGATCCCATATTATTGGAAGGAACTACATGGGAAAGAAGTACAGCTGTTCAAATGTGGAGCCCGTTGCACCAGTAAATTCCGGATTCGTATTGTAAATCAACCTACTTTGTTCTTCCTCTACCGTTTCAAATTTTTGCTTGCTTTTTCTCGCTGTAAATAAAACATGCAAAGCAATTATACAAATCCGTATAATAATCACAAATAATTATTAGAATCATAATATAATATTGAAAAATGTAAACAAAATTATTACCTTCGTTGACAAAAAAGTTTGCAAAGTATTGTGCGACCTCGATGGATTCTCTTGTATGAGGAATCTATCATTTTAAAAATGACCACTTATTTTAGTTGAGTTTATCAAAATTACATTTAAAACCTTTTTTACTTTAAAATTTTAAGCTAAAATTGTTCGAGTCTAATAAGTAAGTAGATATAAATACCGTTTCCTTGGTAGTCCATTCATAGAGATTTTTTTCAGGATGAAACTGAACAGCGTAGAAAGGATATTTCTTGGATTCGACAGATGAAACGTAGGTTAATTTTGAGGAAGCATCATAATTTACGGATAGAGCATTGTAATGTTGATCCAAATGAAATGCTGTGAAATTCTCCTGAGTGATACAGAAATGATGAAAATTCACTGTAACTTGCTTTGTTCCCAAAGCTGCTATTACAGATTTTGGAGTTTTCCCGAATAATCGACTTGAGGAAGCACCTATATATACATAATAATATTAAATACTGTAAATACATATATATTACTATATAGTTCCATAAAAACAGCACTTAATGGGTTTGGTCAAATTTGACCAAATTGCTTCACTCACCATCTGTAAATTTTAATCTGTCCACGACATTCCAAGCTCCACAATCTGCTCGTATTTCTTGTGACCCAGCTGCAGTGTACAACATGAACTCAAACCCTAAGCATGTCCCCCAAATGGGGAAATAGTTTCCTGGAAATCATGAGTAAAAGTAGAATTGAGTTTGTAATCTGAGCCCGAAGTGTAGACATCATCAAACAATGAAGAATTGCTCTGAATTACCATTATCATTAGCTTCCATCGCAAGATTATAAAGAAATCGTCCTGCATCTCCAAACTGCGAATCGTTGAAAGCCACAGCACCCCCAGGAATCAAAATCCTATAAAATATTACACACATCAGGAATGCACCTACATTATTTAATGATGATTGTTACATATTTTCAAAGAATTGTGAAATCAAAGTTTATTTACCCATTCAAGCTTTGGAAAATTCTCCGCAGATATGTCTTATTGTAGTTGTTTCCAACTCTGTTCAAGAAACATTGTATACAAGAAGAATCATATATATCGATATATAGTGCTTAATTGCACGAGAATTTATGGGGATATTCACAATTAAAATGATGTTGCATAAATTAATTGATGAGGTTCCTTACAGAATTGGTACAACTCGAGCCCCCGCTCCTTCAATGAATTTGACATATGACGAAGCAATATAAGATTTGACTGATTCATTTTTAAGATCATGTGGAATATGTTGTCGGTCAAATCTCGAAAACTTGCTACTTCTATATTCTTGAGCGAGAATACCTGTATTAAAATAATATCACATTCAAAAGTGAAAAATGAGGAAAGGATTTAATAATATTATATACATATTATGTAGAACAAATTCCTTTAATTGTGCACTGGCATTCTTTTTATAAATATCGTATATGTGACACTTACCAATTATAGGCCGTTGATTCAGGTTCAAAACTACATCAAAGTCATCTCCACTATTATCTGCCCAAGTCCAAGTATCGTTCCGGGTATCAGAATGAGGTAGTAGGAAAAATACGGTACACAACCAAATACAAACTAACAAACTCAATACTGACAGTGTCCACGTGATGGGTTTAGTTTTCGTTTTAATGGAACTTGTCATTTTGGAGCAAGAACCGGAATTCGGACTCTGAATTTTACCATTGCCCTCCTCGTCGTCCTTGTCGTGTTTGCTATGAACTTTTATTTTTTCTAATATCACTGCAGTTGCAGCACAAGAATTATCGACCGAGCAACCGCTCGACTCCGCTTTTGAATTCTCTGCAGCCAACAATTTCATTTCTTCGGTATGGTTAATACTGTATTATAATAATACAGGAAGGGAAAGAAGAACTATATATGTATATGAATTACTTATATAGGTACACCCGAATTTATTCTATTTTTATAATTCCACGTGTTTCGTAAGTATATAAATATCTTTTATGCAATTTCAGATTAACCAAAATTAAAAAGGTTCAAGTCGTATATGCAAGCTTATATTTTTACACAGTTGAACTTTGGAAAGGAAAAGAGATGGGAATGAATTACATACTTATATGTAAGATGGTATATACAGTTAAAATAAACTGATTGTGGGCTTATCTTTTAGTGTTACAGCAATGTAACCTGAAACACATACGTCATTCATCTGTGTCCATTGCTATATTAAACATATAACGATAACTAATTCATTAAAAAGTCATTTAGTTTGCGTAACGCAAAGGGTAAAAGTACACGCGTACTAGACTAAAAATTGTATATTGACTTTCTTACTTACTTTCTAGAGTATTTATACATTATAAGTAAATTAGCATATCTAATGCACGAAGAATGGAATAATGACGAAAATACGCAAATCTCATGATTATTGTATAAAGCACATGATATTTATCATAAAAACTTTTTGTATTTATTTCATAAATTTTTATATAACCTGTACATACACTGTGTACACACGTACACACACACACACCTATACTATAATCAAAAGTTTTGTCATTCTTCTTAAGTATATATTAATAATTTGTCATTTATTGTACAAATATCTTTATTATATGTGTATTAGATTGACCCAACATTATATATCTTTTTTTATACATATTTAATAACCAAGTTCACTTTACTTATAAACTGATTTTTCGTCTCTCATTTCACGGGGCATCATTCGACTCTTTTGTTCCCCTTTTTTGCATCATCTTCTTGACGTCAAGCCCGTTTGTATACATTTAATATAATAATTCATATATTTATCTTCTCTCTCAAGTCCAGTACCCCTCTCTGTCTGACTCACTTAGATTTAAATTGTATTTTATTGCATTTTGTTTGTGTACTTAAAAAGGAAAAAGTGCAAATTTTGTACGCAAATAATTTAAAAAATCAAGAAAACAATAAAGCTTTTATTGTATATTGCATAAATTTTCTCTCTATTCTCTAACTCCATTATGTATGTAAGTTTGCATTTTTGTAAGCAATTTAATGAATTAAAGATTCGAAGTCTCTATATATACTAGCTGTTTTCTCCTTTAACGATATAATGGTATTTTTTTAAAGAACAACTTTAAAAATTTATTGCTATAGATTATACATGGGTTTATATTTATACAACTAAACAAATAAAAACAAGAAATGGAAATACTTTTCTAAAAAAAAAAAAACAATATAGGTAATAGTAGCGTCATAGCGTGAGATCGACAAGTCTAAAAAGGGACTTGGCAGATGAAATCTCAGAAATTGGTTTAATTTGTCAAATGGATCGACAAAGGGAGAATAGACACACAAACCCTTTCATACACAAATTCATGTCAAAGAAACTAAAATACTTGGATATATAAAAAAAATCTACTATAACTCGTAGTATTTAATATAATTTAATGCATTAAAATCTGGAACGATGTCATTACATATACATAATAATCATATATGCATGTAATTTTAGTGTGTGTTTATTCTACATTATTATGTAGCTTACAAGGATATAATTCATTATTAATAATTAATTGTGTACTTGTTATTGTAGGTACTTCTAGCGTTTAAATATCATATATGTGTATCCTAATATCCTAATATGTTTTATTTATAATAGTAGTAGTACTAAAAATTAATCGTAACTGTATTCTCGTACATTTTAAAACTTTTCCCTATAGCATTTCGTATCTAAATTATATCACTTAAAATTGTACAAGTAACCGACTGCATCTTAGTTTAGTTTTAACATACTCTTGTTTTTCTATCATCATTATAGGTATGTTTCCATGTATGTAATGTATTTCATTCTCATCTTTGATACATATAGGGTATAATAACCTATTCGTCACAGTATAAATGGTTATAACATTATCGTTTTTATCTTATGACATTAATATTCAAGTACAAATTCATGTTTTATTCCTATAAATACTCTACCGTTATCCAATGATAATAATTATAATTATTATAATAATAATTTTTGTATAAAGGTTTCAGCAAATAACTCACTTGCATACTACTATGTCCAAATTACATAATAATAATAGTATAATAAATAATATACGAATCGGCAACAAACTCCCTCCCACATGGATTTTTTAAAAGTTATCTTAAGTTATTATGCAAATTTATTTTTTCATTAAAAATGATAATTCCATTGAATTATTCAGTATTTAATAATGGTAGCATAGCAAACAAGTAGAAAAACATACACATAGTTTGCACGATCGTAAGAAAGTGTACCAACATCATTTTACATATACATACTTAACAGAATTTTTAATTTTATCTGGTTTGAAGTTGAATTTGATATCAATTGAACGAACAGGATGAAAGAAATACTATTATACTATACAAAGTTAATCACTCATAAAACAGATCAACAGAAACAGATTAAAAAACAAACTCGACCAAAACAAGATAATTAAAGTACAATAAAAGGACTTGTGGTTTAAAAAACATAATTAAAAACCGAACCCAAGCGCTGTTCGACGACAGTGACTGCTAAATCCAAGAAGCTATTCTAATAATAATCGTTGTTTTATTGTAATGAGAGATGACAAAAGTGACACGGTAGACATATTTCATATTTCAATACAAAATAATTGAAGATCAATTTTTTTTTATAAATGTTGACATTATCAACTAATTCCTCCCATTTTCTTTCATTTCATTATAAATAGTTAACATTAAGTGTTTATATACATAAGCTTTTAAAAAATTTCATAATATAAATCATTATTATTATCATATATATAAATAGGCTATCAAGTTTGTAAATTCTACATCGAATTTTGATCGTGATTCGAAAGAGATGTCTAATATTACAAAACATTGCATAACTAAAATAAACATACCATGATATAAAACGTGAGAATGGTATACGAGGCTTTGCCATTTACCTATATACGTAAATAAAAGTAAATATTAAGATTACCTGTACTGAATATATAAACCATGACTTTAGAACTAAAATTTAGAATTATTTTAAATCGCCGTCATAGCTCAGAAATTTGAATTCATGGAAACTATAATAAGTTATTATAGATTTTACAAGTAAAATAAGTTAGAACAAGGATATTGCAATGATACTGTAAAACTAATTATCAAAATTATTAATTAGACAAGTCTTTCTCGCAGAAGAGTTATTTTTTGTGCGAAAAATGCTTCTAGAGTTTCAGCTGCTTTATAGAAAGTTGAATCAGCCGGATTATAATAACGACAGTTGTCAAATATTTTTGTGATGTCTCCAATAAAGTCTCGTAATCTTGAGTAACACTTTTCTTCTGTACGGTACTCAACAGTTTGAAGATCTGGTGGAAAATGATATACACACACATATATATATATATTTTATGTCAAATTTAACTATAGATACTACAACAACAATGTAATCAATATATTAAAAAAAATCCCCTTACCCATGGGCTCCTTGATGACTTTATAGTAATTTTTTGCTTCAGTAGGATTCACTGGTTCCACAAAAGGCCAAGAACATTTATGACTTTGGATTTGTTTTAAAAGTTTTGACAATAAGGGATAATCTTCATAGGATAAAGGCTTTAGGTTGGCATGATTCAATGGTGTTGTAGAATCACAATTCGGACAAACGTATTCATCGATTTGATTCGACTCAGCTTGAAGGACACCAACACATCGTCCATGAAACCAGTCCTGGCAAGTGTCACTATAGTAAATAAAAAACCAAGAACAAAAGTGAATGAAATTGAGAATTTGAATACATGGATTCTTTATCATTTATAAATAAATTATAATGAATTTAATCAAATTTTATTTACTTACCAACAAATGTAAAATCTGGAAAAAGAAAAAAAGAACATCAAAAATTAGTAATCGTAATCGTATTTGTTTTCTGTTATTATTATTAATGAATGACATTTTAATTATTTGATAATTTTTTTGTAAATTAAAAATCGTACTGAGATTCATCATAAGGCTGGCGGCAGAGGCAGTATAGTTTGTTTGCATCATTTTGACAGGAATCACAGATATACTCCGAAAGACAAGTGGACATTTCCTCGGTGATTCCAATGCAATCTCCATGAAACCAATTCGAACACACATCGCAACCCACATAAAATTTTGAATTGTCATAAGCTGTTTGACAGATACAATATAACTTATTCTTTTTTCGTTTCTTTGACGGACTATCAGGACCACCAGCTGGACCACCTTTCTGAGTCTTTGCCATTGTTCTTGACTCGGTACCACCAATCTTTCGTTTCTAAAAACATACAACGAAAATAGATATATAAATGAACCACACATATACACACTACGAGAAAAATAAGGTGGAAAACAATTAATTAACTCACCTGTGCTCCCTTTGGTCCGTCAGTATTTACTGATAGACTCTTATTCGATTTCTTTATTACTTCCTCATGAATTTCTCTCTACAAAAAGGGAAAATGGGAAGGGATTATTTTTTTAATTCTCATAACAAATTTTTTAAATTACTTATAAGTAATTTTAAAAATTATTTATACAAAAAGTATAACGTTTTGTAATACTTAAAATGGTCTTATTTTTTTATACCTGTATGTCAATATGCAGTTCCTTTTCTAATAATCCACGTTTCTTGAAAATATCTTTTTTCAATAGTTCCTGTTAAATAAAAATAAAAACTGAATATTTCAGACGAGTCTCTAATTACATGATTTTTTACAAATTTTCCGGGTTGAATCTGTTGTTTTACAGGACTCGTAACTATATTATGAAATAAGTTGCGTTACCTACCTTATGTCTAAAAAGAGTTGAGATCAATTTTGGTTGAGTCATCATTTGACCAGAAGTTTTAACCGGTGATGGTAAGTCAATTTTAGAAGTTTTCTTTTTACTTCCCTTGATTTGTAAATGTTGAGGAGTGGATGGTGATGAGTTCTGAATTGCTGTATGGGAGTCACTTGAGCTCATGGAATCACCCGACGTGTCTTTAAAATTTGAGCGAATTGATCCACCACCGGAAGGCTGGAGAAGAACTTTATGAGGTGAAGACAATTGACTTGTTTTGACGGTTGTTTTGACAGGTGTCGAGCCACCAGATGAAATCACTGGTGATTTTGAACGAATGATTGCGGACCCTCCCACTGATTTCCATTCATTATTTCCACTAGTACTAACAATTTGACTTACAGGTGACACCATGGTGATGGGACTTAAAATTGGAACAGGACTACCAACAGACCGGACAGGGCTAGTTATTTGCCCAGCAGCATTCCCACTCATTAAAATCTGATCATTTTGAGAAGAGGTAGCTGTTTGAAGTTGAATTTTATTAACATCCGATTTGAGAGGACTACTGGTAACCGTAGGATTTGGAGAAATTAAACTTGGTTCCACTGCTAATGATGAACTCGTTTGAGGAGGACTACCAATGAGCCCAATCGTATTCGATACCACTTGACGCACAGCTGGAACTATAGTTTGTAAATGTGACTGAATAGCTTGATTACTCTGTAGTATTTTGATAGGGAGTGAACTACCACTCAGGGCTGTTACATTTGTTTTTGGAGAAATAACTTTAGTAGCCGTGACGGGAGATTTTTGAGTACTTGATTGTTGAATATTTGAAACATCTCCTGCTTTTACAGGCTTTTGTCCAGACATAATAACATTTAATTTAATTTTTCCAGTAGGTTTAGCTGCTGTAGAAGCAATGGTACTTGGAGTGGTGTTGGGGGAGCCAGGAATACCACCTCGAGAAGAAAGTGTATTCACAATAGGTGCTTGAATTTGGAAAGGACCAGATGGTAAGCCTGACATTCCTTGAAGTTGAGTTTGAATTTGTTGTAAAAGCTGTGCAAATACAAAAAATAATAATGAATGAGTAAAATACTATATTATTAACAAAAATTAAATTATTGGTCGATAAAGTTAAAAAAACTCTCAAATATACATAATATGTATTACATATGTATTATTTTACACTTACTTCAGGCGTCAGCTCTTGTCCAGCTGGAAGTATGATCCTTGAAGGTGTACCACTCACATGTGTAAGTATTTTAGGAGTCTCTACTAGAGTCTTTTTAGGACTCGCTGGAGTTGCTGGTGTAGTTGGAACTATTGTACTTTCTGCTTTAATTGGTGTTCCTACAAGACTTGGGACCACAATTTTATTTCCTCCTTCTAGAGCTTTTGGACTTTTTATCACTTTTTTGACAACAACACGACCAACAGGAGTAATTTGCTGCTGTGTTGCTGTTTGTACTGTTTGTAATCCTATTTGAGGCTGTAATGATGGTTGAATGGCTTGAACTTGATTTACATCCGGAATATTTTGAGCAAATTGTTCTGTATTAATTGTACTTTCATCCAAAGCTGGAATTGGACTTTGCACAGTAGGTGCTAATGGGGCTAATGGTTTGGGAGCAAACTGTTGGACTGTAGGTTGCTGAAGTTGTGGTACTGCTGCTGTTGCTGGTGTCATAACTTGTTGTGGTTGCTGGGGTTGTTCTACAGTTTTGACCGTGAAAGAAATTGTTTGTCCATGAACTGCTTGAATTGTAGACAGCTGAGCTTGAATTTGAGATAGCAAATTCGGAGTCACCTCATTACCATTGGTTTGAATCACAAATTTAAGTCCTTGAGTGGTGGCCTGAACTTTTGCTGTAATTTCATTTGGTTTCGATGGTGCAACAGGCGTGGTGGGAAGGATCCCAGCATTTTCCGTCTTCATTTGATTCACAGCGACTGTATCTTGTTGCTGACCCATTGTTTTTACAGCGAATGGATTAGTCACCTGTCCTATTTGTCGAGTAGACATATTTTGATTATTTAAGATTTGTTGAGTTTGACCATTCGGAGTAGCTTGTTGTAATTGGGGTTGCTGTTGCTGAATTGTACCAACTCCAGTAGCAGACAAAGTCGGCACAGCAGAAGTGAGAACAGTTGTTCCTACATTTAAAAGATTTGTTGTTCCTGCCCGGGCACCAGTACTTGCATTTATTAAAACATGTTGTCCTTGAACTGCTTGGAGACCCAATTGTTGTTGTTGTTGTTGTTGTAGTTGCTGTTGTTGAGATGGCTGTAATTGTATTTGAACTGTTTGGAATTTCCCATCAGCAGTCTTTACAATTTGCTGAGCATTGATTAAGCCACCTTGTTGAATTTTCCCACCGATAATATTGGCGGGCATAGCAGTTACAGGGGATTTGGAAGTCAGTAATGATCCTAATTGTGATGAACCAGTTGTATATAGAACTTGATTTGGTCTAAGGACATTTTGTTGTTGAGGTGTGGATTGAACCTGCTGCATAGTTTGCATTTTATCATCAACAGGCTTAAGTACTTGTTGTCCTGGAATTATTACACGCTGACCTCCTTGTTGTCCCGGGACTAAGACATTTAATTGAATTTTTCCTCCGGGTTTTGTCCCTGCAACAGTCGGAGAACCACTGATGGGTACTCTTGGTGCGAGTGTATTCGTATTGACCATCGGTGTTGTTTGAATTTGGAAAGGACCACTGCCAAAACCCTGGATTCCTTGAAGTTGAGCTGTGATTTGTTGTAAAAGTTGTGGAGTCAATTCTTGCCCAGGGGGAAGTATAATTCTTTGAGGTGTACCACTAATTTTTGCTATAATTTCATTAGGCTTGTTGGCAGGAGAATCTACTGTATTTGTTGCTGCTGTTGTAGGGACCAGACCACTTGGATTTTCAGTTTTTATTTGAGTTTCCGAGGAGGTAGCAGCAGTCGTAGTTGTTGTTGTAGAAGCAACTACACCTTGACCCTGTGGTGTTTTGCTGACAAATTTTTTAAATACAATTGGACCACCCACTCTTCCCACTACATTTTGATTAAGTTGAATTTTCCCATCGACAGCCTTGTACATTTGTTGTCCTGTAATGACACCACTCGATTTGGGTGTTGTTGCTGATACGGGAGTAGAAGCGGGTTTTTGAACAGTAGATTGAGAGGATTGTATGACAAATTTAAGAATGGAGCCCGTAGCAAGACCTGGCATTGAACTAATTTGTGCTTGGATTTGTGAAAGTACTTGTGGTGTCATATCCTGGACGGCTCCTTTGAATACAAGTTTTTGCCCTTGAGGAGATGAAAAGATTTGGGCAATCACTTCCGTTTGTTTGGTTGTTGTAATAGTCACAGGGGCTTTTGCTTGCGGCATTTTACGACTCAAAATCATTGGGGATGCTCCATCACCGGTGGCATTACTAGCAATTATACCTTTGGAACCCAATGCTCCGATCCCTCCTTTGGAAAGAACAAACTTCTTTCCTGTTCCAGCTAATGATGTACTTGGTCCACCATATGATCTTGGATTGGCAGGTAGTCCAGCCGCTGCATTTTGTTGTTGTAATTGTTGTGATGCTGTGGGCATTTGAGATTTTCCATTTGCTGCATTATTTGTTTTGACATGATTATCCCGTTTGGATAAATGAACAGCTCGTTGCATTTTCAATTCTGTTTCATATTGTTCTTTCATCATATCAGCCGCTTTGGATGCAGAGATAGTAGTTGTACTTTGACTTTGACCATTACTACTCGTTGATGGATCCCATTTTTCTGGACGACTTAGAGCTACTCCTGTTTTGGTTCTCGTAATAGGTACATCAGATTTCTTTTCAACCTTTTTATCTTGTTTATCACCATAAAGACGAATTTCCCAGATATCCACTTTATCCTCATCCACCCAATCTTCGGTTACTAAAGGATCCGTTTTATCTGGAGATTCTGCTCGTTTCCTCTTACGCAATCCACTTCTAGACGGTGTAACCTCTGAAAATTAATTGGAAAAAAGGAAGAATTTATAGATTTTTATATATTTAGTGTAAACTCTAGGATTATAAGCGATAAAAAAAGGTGAATACATAGTAACAGTAATAATAAAAAATAGATTTGTTGTGAGGTCCTCTTTCTGGCCTGTAAAGTTCAATACAGATAGAAATATGTTTTTGTAAATAAAAAGAAGTACGAAAGTTACGAAACATTTACTATTTATCGTCAAAAATTATATGACGATATAATGTACAAGGAATTACAAGAAAATAAACGACTCCAGCCATTTCACCCTTTAAAAAGAAAATTGTTTTGTTTTTAGATTTTAAAAAGAAAGTAACTGTACTACTAAATACTATGTACAGCCACTAGAAAAAATAATAGAGTTTTACAAATACATCCAAAAAAACGATTACCAAGACCCAAGACTTAACCAAGAATGACATTGACATAGCAAAGCTTGACTGTACAAAACAGACACAGACACTTTTTATTTTTTGCAGAATTGCAAAATAACATGTATTTTTCTAACCTGCTGAATCCCTGTTTTTGGCTACAAAAAGTAATATGAACGATTTTTATTATTATAATTGCTATAATGATTTTATTGATACATGAAAACTTTCATTTCATGAATCACTTAACGAAAATATTTGTAAACAACTATAATGAACGTCCTCGAATTCACTCAATAGTAATTCGAATTACATGGAATATGTTTACCTAGTAAATAATGATATCATAATTGCTTTCACAAGTCATTATTTCACTACAGTAATTATATTAAATTAAATTATTACTGAAAAGTTTTACCTCGAATAGTTTTTGGGGCATCAATAGGTACTACTTGCTTTCGACGAAGATATTGGATTTTCTCTGCAAAGCGACCCAATATTCGCTGATTCAAGATTTCCGTTGTGATGATTTCCATATCGGTAGTGATTTGGTTTTTCCCATCCAAATTAGGTGGCTTCATCTAAATACAACGAATAAAATTTTTAGGGATGAAATAAAAAGCAGTGATGCAAAATTGATGATTATCTTAGGGCTATTTTAAAATCAGAATCCTTTTGGTAAAAAATCATTATAAAACTCAAGAGAATAAAAGGTGTCATCATATTTACGTTGTCCATGTATATCAATATTGAATACGCATGTAATATTTAACATGCTGTACCCACAGTGATAATGATTATTAATAAGTAAACATAGAAAACTGTACTTGCCTGTATATCGTCCCATCTTACTGATGCATATAAAATTCTGAATTGCAAAGCAGCAGATGCTAAACTCAAAGAGTGGACAGTCCTATATTGCCAACATGTTTTAAAGAAAGGGCGTCCACACGGATATGGCCAAGCCCACGTATTTCCAGGTTTTGGATTTGCAGCAAATTCAGCGGGGGTGAAAGTTCTTCCAGCTGCTCTTGCTAATTTTTTCAATTCATATTGAGGAATGACGAGACCACTAAGCTTTTTAGATAAAACATTTCGAAATCCCGACGTAATTGGATATTTGACTGGAGTTCTCTTTTTTCTCAAAGGATCCACTACTTTCTTCAAATAGACTTTTTCTTGTGAGCTTCCCTTTGTGTACATTCTCTTTTCGTCAATTTCCTTTTTTAATTTTTCAAGTTTTTCTTTTTCAGCTATTAAATTCTTTTCAATTTTCTTCCTTTGTGAATCTTGAATGACGAATTTGAGTCTGCACATTGGTGAATAGCATTTACATTGAACTGTGGGATTTCCTTTTTGACTATCCATTTGACATTCATAGGAATAACATTTCAATTCATATGAACCAGCAAAAGGATACACTTGATCTGATTTTGACATTTCTTTTTCAATCTGACTTGCCATTGAAGCATTTTCCTGCTGACGTTTAATATTTTCAATTGTTTCACTACCATATGTAGCAACTAATTCCTTCTCTTCCACCACTTGTAATTTTACTCGACGAGGAAGCAGAGAATCCAAAATTGGAACTCGGTGTGCTAATTTTGGGTAAATTATTCGGTTGGCAGACACAATCCCCATTGAAACATTAATTAATTCTGCTTTAAATTTTTTCCCCATACCATGTTCCTTTATTTCATCCGATGATGATTTTTCTTCTCCAACAACCTTCTCATCTCCAAGTACATTTGCAGAATCAAGACCATCTATAACAGTCGAAGATTTAACAATAGAAGATGATGATGATTTTTCACCTTCTTCTTTATTTTCCTCCTTCTTAATTTCATCAATATGTATTGAGTCCTGATGGTCATGGTCCTTGTCTTCAATGGGTTGTGTCATTTTTAACTCTAAAGATGAATCAGGTTCCATTTCCAGCTTTTGTGTTTCAGCATCAGAATCAACAATAGAAGGAAGAGCTGTACTGCTAGGAGTACTTGTATCCATCTTTTCATCTTCTTCTTCTTTACCACCACTAACTTTTTCCTCATCATTTTCAATTTTAATTTCCATATCATCTGATGTTTTCTCTTCTCCTGTTGTTGCTGTTGTCGTCGCCTTTGATGTTTCAGATTCAATTTCGATATCGTTATTTTCTACTTGCATGGGGTCTTCTTGTTCGGATTTGATACTTGTTGCTGAACTTGCTGTGGATTTTTTCAAATGTTGACTTTCTTGAGTAGTTGGAGCAGAAACGGAAGAAGCATCAGGATCAGTTGAGCTCTGGGAACCACTAACAACGGACTCAACAAAAGTTTCTCCTTTCGCTAAATTATTATCATTAGGACTATTTTGACAACTGCTAGTAGGTGCACTGTGTGTAGGGGTGGGGAGATTATTATTATTACTACTACTCGCACTAGAATTAAAAGTCTCACATTTCTTGGATGTAGCTGCTAAACTACGCTTTGCCATTAATTTGTCATACACACTGGGATCGATGAGCATAGTTTTAATTTTTCCAGTTTCATTTTTTACTTGTATCACATGTTTGTATGGGCCACCCAGTAATCCTAATTTACGAAAATCTTTGGGTTTGGCTGGACGAGAAGTGGACATCCATATCCAACCCCATCTCCCATGGATCCTGTACTCTTCACCCTTTTGTTTCCATACTTGATGTTTCGGTGGAATTGAATATTTGACAAATTGAGGCTGTAGACGAAGACGATCCTCTTCATCATCACGGTCTTTTTTATCTCTCTTTTCAATTTTCTTTCGTTCTTCCCGTTCCGCAGCCGTCATTCTAATCAATTTCATATGCCCACCCCCCTCAGACCAAACAGGATTGAATACTGATGGTCGTAGACAAGCTGCCAGGGCTATCATAGCCTTTGAAAATTCTTTACAAGATACACAACCCGTCACTGCAGAAACCCAAGCTTTACGGAGGAGAGGCCAATTCACGTGCATAAGAGTTCCAGGAACTGAGTTCTCCATTCCAAGAAGTGTAGATCTAAGAGTTCCAACAATGGCGGATCTGAACCCCTGCTGCCCACCCGTCCATTTACATTCACTCGCAAGGGTTAAAGAAAATTTATGCGACATGTGTCGACGACGGTCCCGCTCTTCATTATGTTGGGATCTACTAAGAGCCAAGGCATCCGAAGAGTATAAATTGACATATGAGCGGAAACTACCTTCTCCTCCGAGTTTGTACAAACCACCAGCTTTTAAACGAGTAATTCTTTCTTCAGAATCAACATCTAGCAAAAGGGATTTTGATTTCCGTATGGAACTATGAGTTGAATCATCAAGGGTTTTTGGTGTAAGAGATCCAGTTTTGGAGCGTGTAACGATTGCACCTTTCTCTGGTGGAGTTATTACTGGGGCTGGTTCGGATGAATCTGGAATTTTGGGAGTTGACGTAGTTGTGGTTGTAGTTGTAGAAGTCGTAGGAGTAGCAGGTGTTGTTGTTGTTACGGCTTCTGACTTGACATTACGATTTTCTTGTACATCGTCACCAGTTATTGGACTAGTGGTTTTAATTTTATCTTTTTCCTCAACAGTTTCAGTAGAAGATGGTATTTGTACTGGAATTGGTTTCACATCTTCATTTGTTTCTTCTTGTTTTATTTCTATAGGTTCTTCCTTGGTCTCTATTGGCTCAGTTAATTCATCCAAATTAGTGGTAGTAGTATCACCTTTAGACTCCTTGATTGTCAGAAAAAATCAAATTATTATTATTATTATAAGTCTCCGTTTTAATTTAAACTAGTTTTTTTAGTGGCCAGACCAGACTCTTAAATTTTAGTACTTATTAAGTGTGTGATATGATTTTGATTTATTTGCAAAGTTACCTTTATGTCAGTTTTTCTGTCAAAACTATCACCATCATCACCTTCATCATCTGATAAATGACTATTTTCATGAATAGAACTGGGAGTGAGAGGTTCGAAATCATCAAGAGAGTAATCACCAAATTTATTTCGATTTCTTCTATTTAATCGATCTTCACGAATTCTCCTTTTCTCTTCTTCTTCTATTCTTCTAACTTCATCTTCTTGCCTTTGACGTTCTTCATCTTCCAGCCTTTTTGCTTTAGCTACTTCTTCTTCCTGTCGAGCTCGTTCTTCTTCTTCCTGTTGCTTGGCAAGAATTCTTTTTTCATGAAGTTTCTTTAAAAGTGCTACAAAGTGAAATAAAATATTCCAGAAATACTTAGTCCAGTTAGTTCAATAGGTTAAATTAAAAATAAAATGCGCATGTGTTATACCCATAATAAGTCATCATATCATCTTTCTTTTACTTTTAATCATTAATAAGACAATATAAAAAATATGAATAATTCACTTACAATTTTCAGCTTCCAAATACGTTTTACGATGTTGAGTATTCATAGAATTGGTAACTTTTTCTGTGATAGCCATTTGACGGAAAATCTCTTCTTTTTGAATTGCTATTGCGTCACAGAGTTGAGCTTCAAATCCAGTCGCATCTAGTTGATTTAAAAGTTCCTCTACTTGGTAGGTAGTTGTGTAATACCATACTTCTGAACCATCATCACTTTCCCTATAATCAAGAACATTCATAATTATGACTGCACATGTATTATTGTATTATTTACAAATTTTATGTTCCTTATTCTGTATACATACTAAACATATTTAAAATAAACACAAGTTTCTACTTACACAATGATTCGACGAGCAAGAAACCAATATTTCCGACCATGTCGATCATAACCTAAATTTTCATGACGTATAAGAAGACCTGCTTTTTCCATATCCGAAACACACTCTGCAACACCAGCAACCTGTAAATAAATTAAAATATTTGATTACATAATGAATGAAAAAAAGCTATAAAATGTACATATATTGTATAAAAGTGAATAATATGTTTTTATTGTTTAATTACTTTATTTTTGACACATATTGGACATTTCCAATCATCAGGTGGATCATCTTCTGAAAGTGGTGGGTCAATACAACCCAAATGATATACTGCAGAACATGTTTCACCTGCAAAAAAATACATAGAGAAGAATGATATTTTAGTTTATTTATTTTTTGTTAATCCCTTTTATGAACAAAAAGTGTACACATTGATTCCATATGATTAAATAATTGCAATAAATATTATTTACTCACAACAAACAAGTTCACCGAGTCTGTTACATGATCTGCAATGATCTTCATGGAGTATATTGCCTTCGGCAACTAGAGATTCTCGTACAAGATTTGTTGCTAGAAAAATTTCGACTAACCACCCAAGTATTTTAATTCGTATTTCGGGCCCACAAAATGGATATTCAGCTGAACTGATTTCTTTTAAAATATCAGCCCAACTGGGGTCACTTTCAATATAAGATCGAAGACTTTCGGCCCATGTCATATTATCCATAAAGAAAAGAGTTGCTTGTACTGAATCCTTGCAGTCATTTGGGCCAAACACAGTTCCGTTGGCATCTTCTTCACGTAATATTGCCTAACGATAAGAAAAATAAATAAATAACGAATAAGTAAACATGTACATAATTTCGGGCTTTTCGTACTCACTCATTAATGTATGTACAATATCTGATATTGAATATCATATATTGACATATAATATATATATATATATTATTAGAATCCTTTTGGTAACGATCATTAAGAATAGTAATAATAAATTATTTATTATGATTCACTTGAAATTTGTCATCATGTAATATATATCAATATCATTTTCAAGATTTCTATAGTACTAAAACTAATGTAAATATCTATTAATACACACCTTAAGAAGTTGAATATGTGTTTCAGCAAGTAAAGAACTCTGTTCTTCGGATGATAAAGCTGCACAAAAATCTTCGAAACGGAATGGTGTTAACCTAACTAGTTGGTGAAATCTTCTCTGTAAATCCAAAGAAGTATACACATATTTTTAATTATCGTACATAATATTTGCTATAAAGGAAAATTGTATGCGTGCCTGTAATTTTTTTAATAAATAGTAATTACTTACCAGAGATTCGTAAATAGATACAGCTTTAACAACCAATTCTCTGGGTAATAATAAATCATCAGATGATTGGGGGATTTCCAACTCTTCTATGCAACTATTTTCTTCATCTAACCAAATTGGAACTGGAGGACTGGGAAGTCGTATTAGACGAGAGGACGCAATCGAGATATCTGAATCGCTGTCAACGGAATCTTCAACTGTAAAGAACAACAACATGGATAGTGAACCAAGTATAAATATTTTGACGTTTATTTAGTAGACAACAAACAAGTAGATTGTAAAAAATTTAAATTAAAAATAGTAAATAAATACATGCTTATTATAAGTAATGTATTATAGATAATAAATATCATCTTACGGGCATTATCATCAAGAGAATTTGATTCCAAATCCGAAACAGGTTGCTCGGGTTCAGATTCATTTTGATCTGAATCAAAATCTGATCCATAATGATAATCATGAGTATTATATCCTCCTCTTTTTTTCTTTTTCCCTCTGGAGGAAGCACTTTTTCTACCCGAGTCTGTAATTCTCGAAGCCACACATTCTGGTCTTGCTGACCCTCGACCTCTTGAAGACCCTCTACTACCTCTTCCACTGCCACTTCCTGCAATAATATATATTAATATAGTAATAATATCAATTGTTTTTAATGGTCATGTCTACAATGATTTGGAACAAATTGTTATCATTTGAAAATAATTGATATTACTATATACTAAACTATTATGACAAGTCTTGTCATTAAATGTCATTAAATGTTATGATAATAGTAATTTATTATATAATATATGTGCTATATTTTACAACAAGACTGTAATGATTCGATATTTTCATGTTGTTTCTTCAATCAATCATCTACATTTAACATTTACACATGATGGACCCAACTTCCAAGTGAATTTTAAAAACTACAATGTATTTATACACATATACAATAGTTTATACATTCTCTAAAAGCAAATGTTATATTTAATCAATTTAATTGTTAATTAAGTAAATAAATATATAGTAAATGATTTTTACCAGGGGGTCTTCCTCTTGGTCTTCCTCGTCCTCGTCCACGTATGACTGGTGGGGTCACAGGTGTTGTTGTTGTTGATGTGTATGTATTTTGAAATTCGGGTTTTGTGGGCTCACGACCAGCTAAGTAAGTTGGTTTTTTATATGGATTACTAACTGGGGTCGAATTTAATGATGAAGTTGAAAGTCTTCCGGATTGACGTGTTCTACGTGGACGCCCACTAGGAGTCTCATTCATTATTGTTATTATATTATATTATTATTATTGTGATTAAAAAAAAAAAACTTTTAAATAGTTATGCTAAAATTTTATCCAGTCCTGTGGTAGTGGTATTAATAGTTTGATACTCTCTCTCTGAAAACCGGAGGGAAGATTTTTGTAAATGTTATATTATTGTATGACTACATGTATATATGTATGTAAGGAAAACACACACTTGTCAGGGCAAAAACTCGAAAGAAGTCCCCTCTTTTTTCCTGATCAAGTTTTTGAAGATATACCCACAATTTGAGTCTCTCTTCTGTATACATATATATATAATAATAATTTGGAGTATTTCAAAAAAGCTTGGCGTTTGGCTTCATCCTAGCAATCCTTCCTACAAATGACATAATAAAAATACAAATACATACACGAAATACGAACGCGTCTTTTTGAGTTTGGCGGGACTGAGTAGGCGACAGATGGTGCGTGTGTAGTCTTGGAGAACATTGGCATTGGGGCATTGAGAAATTTGAGTGATTTAAAAATATGTAGATTCAATATGCGAGGAACGCAAAAAAAAAATCTCAACAACAAAGATATGGAATGTGAACCCATTTAATCTCAATCTCTATATCATGTATTACCAGTTGCTGTCTGTACAAATTAAATTCAATAATGAGATGTGTAGTTAAGTTGAGTAACTTTGCGACCTGGACCTGATGATGATGATGATGATTGAAGAAATAAAACGAGGAAGTATATTTTTAACAATTAACAAATAGCGATATCTCTATTCAACTCTGCATCATAAATCATAATAAATATACACAATGAATTAAAAAAATAATAAATAATAACTGAAAATAAAAATCCAAAACAAATAAGTCATTTGACATAACAATGTGAATTCTCACTATGCATCCCAGTAAAACTTCTACGTTTAGAGATTTGTATATAGTATGAGGAAGATCCGGCACAAGATCCAGTACAAAGGAAAAGGAAATCTCATATTATTTCATCCACAAATCAAATATACGCGAGAAAGAATTTTATTTTGTGGAAAATATTTTGAAAGTAAGGCAAGTAAATAATAATAATAATATTATATAAACCTTGTATTTATTTTTACGAGGTTCAGTATAGTACTTAAATACGGAAGTTGCACAGTTTTAACGAAATCGTTAAAACTTAATATCTTCGTTAAAAGAAAGTATGCAAATGAGAGA
>JAIUND010002655.1:0-20876 GCA_034699125.1 Gisinianus flammeolus
GTTCGTTCGTTCGTTCGTTCGTTCGTTCGTTCGTTCGTTCGTTCGTTCGTTCGTTCGTTCGTTCGTTCGTTCGTTCGTTCGGTTGTTCGTTCCCCATTGTCTTGTCTATAAGTGGAGTAAAATCCCGTCTCGGATTTCTCAAGAGTCATCCATGAATGCAAAATGAGTGGAATATCCGAGATCCGTTGGCAGTTGGCATGGAGGAACACTTTGTCGAGAGTCGGAAATATATATTTCTTACAATGTCTAATTAGTACTGTAATGAAATTACACTTTACAATTCACAATCTTCTCTATCGTACACTGTACAGCTTCTCATTTCATTGGATAACCGGTCACAAAAACGAGGGAAATGTATCCATATCAACTACACACACTCACTCACTCTCTTACTCACTTACTCTCTCTCTCATTCTCTTACTCTGCAATAAATTTACAAATGAAATATTCCAATGCAACTTTCCCCAAGGCATCTTCTTCTCTCCTTCTCTTTCTCTCTCTCTCTCGCGGTGTGTCTGGTAAGGATCGACTTTCCTATTCGAATTCTAATTCCATCCAACCTCTTGCACTTGCCTGGAAACCCCATTCTGGATTCTAAATTCTATGCCTCCTCTCTCTCTTTCTCTCTCTCTCTCAGCACATAATGAATGAACATATTGTGTGTATTTATAAGGCTATTACATTGTATATGGATTCCTCTTTTCCTTTCCCTATAACTATTTACCGGTGCGTGACACACATAAAGCTTTCCTTATGCCTCTCGCTACATTTAAGCATTTGGAGGATTGGAGAATGTGAGATTCCAGACTGCAAACACTGGGCGAATTTCTTCGGGGCTCAGTTTTATGAGAGCGACTGAACTTGGACCTATTTACGATGCTCCGAGTCGTCGTTGTCACACAATAGTTGCGTGTACGCCGTCGTATTTCATTCTCCACAGAACCAACAACACAGCTCACTAGAAAAATGTCAATTTCCTCTGAATGACTCTGACATTATACTTGTAGCCGTATAGAAATTGCCCTCTCTCTCTCTCCCTCTCTCTCTCTTTCCCTCCCTCTCTCCTCTCTCTCCTTCTCTCGCTCCTTCTCTCGCTACATGTATGATAATATTGTCAAATTCTGTATAGTTTGTAGTCTGGATAATTATACCATTAGCTTATCCGCTCAGCTCGTAGTCATCTCCGGACGACTTGAGAGTTTCCAGACTATCTGACAACGACAGGGATATCATCAGCGAATGACAAAGTCGATAGAAACTGTGGACAGAATGAGAATACTTTGGCTAAAAAGGAGGCTCCGTCTGCTCTTCTCTCATCTTCTTCTCTTCTCCTTCTTCTTCTTCTTCTGCATCATCGTCACTGGCAAAATGTAAAATGTGAATGGGCACACATTCTCTCTCTCTCTGTATCATCTCCTTTGGAAAGAAAAATAGGGGACTTGAGGGAAATCTGCGATATAACTAATAGCTGGAGGAAAGGTTCTTGAACAAGTTTAGCCCATATACAGAAGACGGGGAAGCTCAAGTGGGAGATTTAGATGGTCGGATAGGACGAGCAAAAAAAACCGTATCAAGCGTGACAGAAAATTGCGAGTTGCTCTCTCTCTCTTTCTCTCTCTCTCTCGGTCTCTCGCTTTCTGCTCGAGTTGACAGTGTGAAAATATGCGACCTAAATACGCTAATCTTTTGCTTCTGGGCAGTCAATGCACTCTGAACTGACACTGAATCATGTACAACTGTGTAGGACCTTTTCCATGGGTTTTCTAATAGAGTCAGATCATTAGTGTAAGCAATCGACTCGTTGTTCCTCTATTCCTTTCCTTAACATTCTATTACATTATCATATTACAACATTATGTATATATGCGAGAGGAAACTTTCTCACCCACCGATCATCAGTAGCGTAGTGTCTCGGCGTATTTATCTCGCTGGATGCAGAAGCAGCTGGAGATGGTGATGTAAAGAGCCTAAAGAACATCCTGGGACGGAATTGTGAAGAGTCAACTCTTGCTAAAGTAACTTTGTGTGTCTGGAATTGCCTACATGAGATGTGTATCTACTTTGACTTGTCTACTTGTTCGACTTGTGCCACCGTGCATACTGGATTCAGTATGGAAATGTAAAATGTAGTGACATGGATATTGGATGTGGACGGACGGACTTGGTTGGTTGGTTGTTTGGTTGACTCCCCAACCGTTCGTTCCCCAGCAAGCAAGCCCTCACACTATTTATACTCTATGAAATATATGTAGAAGGAATGGAGTCTATCCATTAGTGTGTGCATTATATGAACGTTTTATATAATGAATTTCATTTTGTGGTCCGAAAATGAACAAGAAGGTAATGCAATTTCAACTTTGCCATTAGGGAAATTAGAGACGCACTCAGTCAGTCATTCTCTCTCTCTCTTTCTCTCTCTCCTTCTGCCTCTCCATCTCCATCTCTCTCGACTCCGTCAGTCAGCCGTCCTTGAAATTTTGAAAAAAAGTCCATTAGTAAAATTATGTGCGGCCTCCGAGTCAGTCGTCAGTCGTCAGTCAGTCAGTTTTCGTTTCTCTCTTGGAGATTTTATTTGTGCGAGGAATTTAACAAACACACGCATGGAAAATTACATGGATGGGATGTAAAGCGGATGTCTATGCAGTGGATATTCATTGAGTGTTGTGCAGGGGAAATAGAAGAGAGGGGGAAGAGAAAACCCAGTAGAAGTAGAAGCAGAAGCAGATCATGAATCCAGAGGATATAAATATAAGATAAATTGTGAATTCTAACGTGGTCAGCTGATTTAAAATCCATCATCCTTTTTCCGCTCAGCTCCACGCTCTGCTTTGCTCTCTCTCTCTTTTCTCCTCCTTATAAATGCAAGCTCTCATAAATTATCAAGTGCACTTTTGTACGAGGAGCTCATCAGTTCAGCTGGAGGAGCCAGCTTCATGATTGGCTATTTTCGCAAGGGCTTGTTCAGCTGAACACGCTATAAATTTGGTGAATCTCGCCCATTCAGCAATTAACAGATTCAGCAAACTGGTACAACAGCACCACACAAGTTGTATTATAAATAACGACTTACGCCTGAGCCATCAGAAAAGTCATTGTAAATTACTCGACTCTCCAAACCAAATCCTTTCTTTTGAGTGCATACATACGACATACGACCGACCGACCAACCGACCGACCCACCAACCGACCGACAACCGACTTGCTTGTAATGTGAGAGTAGAGGTTACTGATCTAGAAATTTCAGCACAATTTATAATGTGACTACACGGATTTTCCTAGAGAAATAACCCACCATGCTAAATTACCCCTTGGTCGTTTTCTACATGGAAATTTGTCATTTCTAATTTGTTGTGGTAGCAGTAAGTAAGTATTCCATAAATATCCATTACAGATAGATTCCCAGATTCAAATTTCCAAAAGTCCATCAATCATCAATTATTCACTTGCAGCTACACGTTTTTATAAATGAATGAACCTATGTTATGAACTCACATCTAATTACTATTTATGAATACATATACTTACGTCATTATATGAACTATGATGATGTTCATGGTTTTGTTTTGTACTGACAGAAATCTGGTCATCCGAAGCCATCGTATTTAAAAAGTTGGGGGGAGGGGGACGGGAGGGGTGGTGGTGGATTGGAGAATCAATCGCTGTCAACTAGTGCAAATGGTGCTGTGATTATAAAGACTCTGATTATCTCCGCCGTAGCCTGCCTTCTCTCCATCTTGTTCCTTCTTCTACTCAGCCTCGCTGTCTTCCGTTTCTCCTCATGGAGATCCAAAATCCGGCCCATCCCCATCTCTCTCCTCACACGCAGAAAGGTAACCACAACTTCCACTTCCTTTACCATCCACCATATGTATATCTTACATATACTTACGATATACTTACACACGACTTGAACAGCTTCCATATTCCACAAACATACACAGTTTTTTGAAAGAATCCCATCCCAACATCATCATCAAAATTAAAATGAACATTTGTTTTGATTTAATTAAATGGAGTTCCTTTCCCCCCTTTTCCCCACATTTGTCCTGTTTATTCCAATTTACATACGTAAATGTATGTACTTACATAAAGTTGTTGGGTTTTATGGAAACAAAGAGACTATGTAAACTGGTGTATGTAATGTGTTTATGTGTTATTGTGGGATAATTAATTAATTAATTAATTAATTACGCAGTGGGATAAGACGGGTGAGGATGAGTGTGATGGAGCCTTAGACTACCAGGATTCGAGTAGTCCGTATGATCATCATTATAATCATGATCGTCGTCGTCATGATCGTGATAATCATGGTGGACCAACGGGGATGTCCTACAAGCGCCTCGGAGGAGATCAAGACACCGTCGAACTGAGTGGAGGCATAGCCAACCGACTCTATTTTGAGAATGAAGACATCTATCACATCACATGAATGTATCCACTTCAAGTTCTTCCCATTTCCCTCAATCTCAATCTCAATAGCACATTTTATACACGCATACCAAAATCCAAAATACTCTGGCGCTGCTTTTCTACTCGACTATCTATACTGGAGATATGTGTATGTAAAATACTGACATGTACATGGCACACGCTCCTCTGTCAGGCCTACTCTGTTTGTGTAGTGAATTAAATGAACCAGTGTGAGACTTTCTCCGAAACAAATTTCGTCATATTTACTCGAGAAAGAGGAAGAGAAAAGTGAAAGGAAGGGAGAGGAAATGGAAGCAAGTTGAAACCCTCCAGAGTCGACAGATAAAGAAGAGAAAGCACACACACCAGAAAACACATACCTTTTCATTTTCCTATATAATAAATATAATAAAACTTTCCATCTCCTCATTATCTGCGTCTCCCCCCCCCCCAGTGAAAGTGTGAAAGTGCGGAGGAGGAAGAGGATGAGGATGAGGAGAAGGAGGAAGAAAAGTTAATCATAAACGTACAAATTTTACAAATTTCCTATACGCGTCTACAGAATGAGAGAATAAACAACTGTGAATGAAATCCAACCTGTAGAATTTTTTTTTATCTTTATTATTTTCGTCTGGACCCCATTTCACTCTATTTCACACGGTATTCTCTAGTACATATTTTTGTAATCAGTAATCAGTACATTTTCTATTGTTTCATATCAGTGTAAACTGGAGAGAATGGCTGTAATAGACACTGAAATAGAAGAAAAGATGAGGGGAGGCGTTGAACTAGGAAAAACCAATTATTGCCTGTGTGCAAGTCCGAATGAAATAGAGATTGTGAGTTGAACACACTCATCCAAAAATAATCTGAGACTTCTTTGTTGTGTGTGTGTGTGTGTGTATGTGTGTGTTCGTGTCTGTGTGTGGAGAAGTGTGAGTAGATAGATATTGTTTCATTGAGTCCATCTCTCTTTCCAGACTTTTCCCAGTTTATTTTCTTGTACAAGAATCTGATATTGTTAGCCTTAAGCTGGTTTCCTTTCTTTTCTTCTTTTATTTCTTGTCTTGCTCTCATTCTGTCGGTTTTTTGCTGTTGCTGCTGCTGCAGCTGTGTGCTTTGGTTAGTTCGTTCTCGTTCTCATCGTCAGCCCCCTCAAGTCTCAAGTATTTTTGAGCAAAATCCTAGAGATAATCGCCTCACCCAGACATAATGAGAAAGAAAACGAGAAGATTGCGTGTCCACGAGTCTGAGTCTGTCTGTGTTTGAGGATTTGGATTTGGATGTGGATGAGGAGAAGAGCAAATTCTGTGATGATTCTGTCACGTTCGCTTCCCAAGTTCTCTATCTGTCTGTCTCTGCCTCTCTCTTTCTCGCTCCTCTCTCTTACTTCTCCAGGAAGGAGACAGACGAAGGCCAACCAAAACTCTTCCAATTCCATTTTAACTATCCTAATTAAGTGTAATCAACAAGGATGAAGAAGATGAAGAAGAGGAAGCAGTCAAGACAATAATCACAATCAGATGACTTGGTTGGTAATTATTGCGAGGAGGAGTTGTTATCAGTCGTCTATTGAGTTCAAGTCATTGATTACATCCCCCCAACTATTTGTACATCCCCTCAAAACACACAACTACACCCACCAGGAAAAAGTTGAATAACCCACAGAGAAAGTGTAAGAAATATTGAGAGAATGAATGAATGAGTGAGTGAGCGAGGAAGCGAGCGAGTGCTCTTCATTTTATATACCCACATATGGAAATCAATTTCTATGTCGACTATTCTCATCATTATTATTTCCTCTCCTTTCATCATGGACTTCAAATCACGCTTTGGAACTTTGGAACATTGGAACATTGGAACACTCGCAATAATCACAACACCGTAATGGAAATATGGAAAATGGAGTGTTTGTGTATGACACACTAATGATAGTCTAGCTCTACACATTACTTTAATGGTAATAATAATAATGATAATAATATGTAACAAAAAATATATTGTACGCGAAATCAATGAAATGAGCATATATAAATGAATATATATGTAAATGTACCTTTTGACGAGATTCATGTTCTATTCATAAGCTAAACCATACCATAGTAATATGATACATAATTATGATAATGAATACACAAATACATACATCGTCTATACCATTTACAATTTACACTGCAAATACTCAGAATAATGAGAATAATAAAAACAATCTTTGAATAATAAAAAAACAACTAAAGTCTTAAAATTTCACGGAAAAGTCATGATCATCTCACGACTCATTTCAATCTCAAATGCAAAATGCAATGAATAATATTCACGGATGATCCATGAGCTTGAACATGCTTTACAAGTCAAATCTAGAAGAGAGAGAGAAAACTCCCATTCACTATAGATAATACGCTCATTAAAATTAAAGAGCTTCCCATCCACGTGGTGAAGGACTTTCTCCGTCTCTCTCTCCCTCTCTCTCTCCCCATAATTACAAAACTACATAATTTATACACCCACAGATTCCACCATTAATTATTAACATTAGCTTTAAGAGCGTTGTCCTATACATAAATGCCTACTTCCTTTTCAAAGCTCATACCGGCACATTCAATTCAAACGCACAAACACAAACTCAACATACTCAAACCCGAAACCAAACTGAGGACGGGAAATATCAGCCAGTTGGATGGGGAGAAGGAAATTTTCATACAGCTACATACCATAACATAACATTCACAGACAAACATTCACCAATATAATTCCACCCTCTTCCTCTTACTCTTTATCTTCCGCACAGACAAAGATGACGACGACCCGAGTATTTCCCCCCGTCTGTCTCTGAACATAGTGCAAGAGTTTAATTTAAATTCAATTTAATAATGAAGGGGGAAAATTTACAGAAGCTAAACTGAACAAACCCCAAGTCCAAACAATATTGTTTATTGTGTTTCCCTTCCATCTCGGGAATTTCCAGTCCGGCATGTTAAAAACTGACCACTTAGATGCATGAAAAATTCAAATCACTATTGTTACTCGACTAGCGTAAACCACACGAATCTTGTATGCACATGTACATGCGCGATTAAGAGAGGGAAAGTGAAGGGGCAGAGAAAGTAAGTGGCGGGTTGAGCTAAGTAGTTTTTTTACACAAAGAATTGCAAGAGAAAGAGAGAGAGAGAGAGTTGGATCAAAGAGGATGTAGGAAGGAAAGAAAGAAAGAAGGGGGGAAGATGGAAGATGGAAGGGAGTTTGACAGAGAGAGTGGGAGAATTTCCTCACTAAACAATTTATAGAGGGAAACTAAGTAAGTGTGACTGGGTAAATAAGGATGGGATGTCAAAACTTTGCTGTAATGAGAAGACTACGAAGAGAGAGAGAGAGAGCGAAAGAGAGAAAGAGAGAGAGTTGGAAAAGCTACAAAGTCTGCCCTGTGAAACTGTAATTGTCGTCATGGTGTTTGGAACAAAGAAGACGAAGACGAAAGAGACAAAGTAGTTCAAAGTACAGGAACCAAATCGATCGATCGAGTCTTTGTTTTCATTATAATTTACTGCACTGTATGTATCCAAACGTATTGTATAAATACATAAATACAAGTCACCAGCTCTTGCTTGCTTTCGGTTTGGTCTGTTTTACGAAAGCAAGAGCATGAGGAATGGATGAGAATGGAAATCGTCACCCAGGAAATGAGGATCAGATACTACAAAACCATTTATTTAGTCAACAACAACATTAGTTATATCTACTGTATATTTTCAATGTTTCCATATTTCAACGCATATTATTATTATGTTCACATATCGTAAGTTATGTTAAGCACAAAAAAGCAACTTTATGTTAAACCAATTGTTATTACGGTTTACATAATGTGAAATGTGTCTTTTAAGCAATCGTTCTGTTGAGTGACAGTGACAATAAAAAATGTATTATCTCTCATCTGGCGATCCCATATCCCAACTTTACTCTCCGCAAATCCTCCTGGTTCCTCAGCCCCACTTTGGTACTGTAATTAATTGCTTCTGAATATTGAATCCGCCTTCCCACGTTGTTTGGAAACACTCAAACTCTCATATTTTAAAAAAAAAAACTGTTCAAAAAATCTTGAACTCTGTTGCGTGAATGTATGTAAAACCTGTGGATTTGCCCTCAGTTTTACCTTTTGAATTTTTATTTTGATTGTAGCAATGAAGGCGTGTATGGAGCATGTCCAATGCCGAGTTGAGAGCATCTAAATAAATGTGTCCCCTTTTGTCTTGTTCCCAAATACTCCGAATCGGAGTGGCTTTCTGGGATGACTTTATTGTACAACTTGTCCGTCCCTCAGAATCATCTTTTGCTGGAATTTCATAGGAATGACTTGTTTGGGATTCCGTATGTGTCCGGAAATGTCTGTGTACCTGCTCGTCTGTCATCAGTGTCATCCCAATGCATGCGTCGTCTACATAAATAAGATACATGTAAATTTGTATGTACATTGCCCACGTGGAAAGTTGAAAGGTATTTTACATAACCTAAACAGTTGTGAGACGGTGGGAAAAGAGTCCATCCATCCATTCGTCTCCCTTTGAAGTCAGTCGTCCATCCACACCAACCAACCAACTGCCATCTCCTCTCATCACACGAGAGCCACGACAGGCAAAAGGAAAAGCGAGAATACGAAAAGTGGTTTTTTCCTTCTCGTCGTCATCTTCTCCTCATGTTCCGATGCAGTCACTGACTTTTCCTACTTTAACTCCAGATCAGAGTACTAGAGTAACATGGCTAAAGGGAGAGAAGAGAGAGAGAGAGAGAAATAGAAAGAAAGAGGATTCTGTCATTGAAAGAGACAAAGTGGAGGCGACAGTAGAGACATACCATTCTCTTTTTATGATTTTCAATTTGTTCTTTTGTCCATATCCACTGCCACCGCCTCTCTCTCTCTCTCTCTCTCTCTCTATTCTCTATTCTCTCTCTCTCTCATCATGACCCCGTTCAGCTCCATACTCGTTTACGATTATGACTATGACTCGAATATTCTGTCACCACTCAACCCCCATCTCTATCTCCATCGCCTTATTCCTCATACAGATATCCCCTTCTTTTCACAATACGCTTCCCAGATTCAAATGGATACTCACACTAATTCCACATCATCATCCTCATCCTCATTCTCATCCTCCGCCAGCTTTCAATTCGTCAAGGAAGACAACTGTTTCCACATTCTCTCTTTTTTGTCATATCAACTGCCGTTAAATTCCGTAAAGACTTGAAACATTTTAATATATGGAGAGAGCATTCAACTTAATACGCATATAATTTGGTCGATTATACAGATTTTACAAATTCAATTTCTTTTATCTGCATTCCAATTTCCTCGTTATGTCATGACAATGAACTTAAAGAGAAAACCCGGAGCCCAGTTTATTCAATCGACAATAAGTTTTTTCTGAGCACGCATGGCGCAAAAAAAAATGTAGAGTCAACTCAACTCATCGTCAGTGGAGAGTGAAAAATTCGGAAGCTCTAAAGCCTATCGCTATCTCGCTTCCAAAATGTGTAAGAGAAGTAAACATTATTATTATTATGCCTGAGAAAAGATTTTGTAGGACACATTTAATGTCCCTCTCACCACGACGACGACGAGCATGAGCATGAAATAGAAAGAGAGAGAGAGAGAGAAAGAGAGAGAGGAAAAGATGAACAAAAAGTTTATTATGACAATTATTATACGAATGCACTTGCCGTCTTATCTTTGCCGGAGTTCACACTCGGTGGCCAAGTCCTCATTCTCATTCCTCCCTCCCACTAAAAATATCTCGCGTGTATGAACGTGGCCAACATAAATGGAGAGAGAGAGAGCTATCTGATTTCCAGGATCATTATTATCATGAAAGCACGGCAAATGTCGTGTCGTGTGTAGTGTGTCGTGTCGTCTCCACGTCCTTGGCTTTTCATACATACGAGAAAGAGAGAGAGAGAAGCGAGAGAAAGCCAACCACGATGGAGGAAACCGTAGGCATAAATTTCACATAAACTCTGTAATATAATGACGATGATAACGGCAATAATAAAATTCTCTACTCTCTCTCTCTCTCTCTCACTCTCTCCGTCGAATTTTAAATATGCCGATTTTTTATTTTGAAAAAATCTAGCGTGATAGCAACAACTGAATGCTCAATGTTGTACATACATATTTCTGTATGTGTGCAATCTACAATGTACAATGTATCTTATGTATGTACACGAACGAGGCTTTGGCAAATGGCATATGACTTTTCTCTCCCCACAGAATTATTACGTATTTAATTAATTATTATGTGGATAATTTTACAGCTCTTTTGACAATTAGTAAAGATTTTTCATTATTTTTTTCTAATAAAAGTAATAATAATAAATCTTGAGACGTTTCAAATTGTTTTTTAAAGCCCACTTACATTTTTTGAATAGCCACTAGTTTTGTTTCCATTTTCCATTTGTAATACACAAATATACAAAAGAAAACTGTTTACTCAGCAGTAGCAGCAGCAGCCGCAGCAGAAGTTGCTTCAAAAGTTGAAATGAAAACTGAAAACATTATAAAAAGGTGATTTGTTCGCTGAGGGAAATCTTTAAACGAGATCTTAGAAAACTTGACGGGGACAAAATTGAGAAGAAGCTTCCCGCAGAGTTCTCTTTTCTCTCTTTTTCTCTTTCTCTTTCTCTCTCTCGCCGTATTCCGGAAGATAAAACACGCTTTCTTAATGACGTGCCATGGTGGAGTCGTCATACACAGCTCGCCGTTTCGTTTGTCCATCACCAAATGCAGTCCAATCTCGTCTGTATCTGTATGTATGTGTGTGTGCATGGGAAAGTTAGTGATAAGCTTGAGGAGCAGAGCAGAATGAACCAACCCGCTCCTTGGACTAAAAAGTCGGATTTTCTTTCTTGGAATCTTCCTGATTCCTGATTGTCATCTCGTGGTAATTATCTTTACATGTCTCAGTGCAGTCGTCGGGAAGGGAAATGTCCTTGTCGACATGGCTCCTCACACATATATCTTACAATTAGTACATGCACACATACTGAATGTATAATAATGATATTATTATATTATATGGATATAAAATAATCCCACCAACAATCCTGTATAAATGTCTCCTGCGTACTTCCTCACTTCCTCACACAAATCCCACAAACTACATATAAAGAAAGTTTCATTGGGATCCGCAGAGTTTTGGATCTCCAAGCTTTTCATCCCATCAGTAAAAAAAATACGATATGAAGTTTTTCTTCTTTTTTTTTCGTGAAATTCCCTCAGAAAAAAATCTCAGGATCTTTCGAGACGGATGCAGGGAAATCTCTCGCTTTCAAGTTTTTTTGTACAGGCTCTCGTCTCACTTCATCCATTGGCAATCGATTTTTTTGAACATTTTCTCGTCAGTTTTTCTCCAATATCGAGTGACACAATAAGTCGCCGAGACCACTTGCAGCTTCTCAGTCGTCGTCGTCTTCGTCGTCGTTTTTGTCGTGTGCACACTACAAAAGTTTCTCCTCTCCATTTTAGTCCTTACCAAAAAAATGTAATCTTTAGAAAAGAAAGGGTTTTCGCTTTCATCAAGAACTTCCGCTTCCGCAATTCCTCAATTCTTCACATGCGTGCGATTTTTTTTTCTGCAATCCCTCATGAAATTGGCGTGTGTACAAAAATGTATTGACGGGATTGTTGGAAGAATCCTACATTCTGATAATGTTAATGAGTAGACTTGAAATGGAAATTAGCACCAAAAATCCCAAAATTGCAAAAAAAAAAGTGCTGGCATGTGAGGAACTGCACAGAGGAATCGAAAATATAAAAATGTAATTAGAGAATCTCGATGTGTACACAATCTTCTGATTATCCACGTAGTAAAATCGTCGTCCTTTTCATTTTCTACAATTGAGTTTCTACTTTTCTACATAACCGAGAGAAAGAGGAAGAGAGAGAGAGAGCGATCGAAACTTGTTGTACTTTCCAAATTACCAATAGCTGTGGATACAAAGTTTTGTCCTGGTTCTTCTCAAGTCTGCTTTTTTTCTCTTGGAAAATCCAACGTGTACCTGAACTGAATGTACATGGATTCGTATTCCAATTGAATAAAAAATACAAACATGCTGTTGTTTCAATATAGGAAATTGTATTTGTATGCCAAACTGAGAGAAAAGAGCTTTCAGAGGGATCGTTTAATGAAAAAGTTATATGTTTGAGCAAGATGAAAAAAACTTTGCGGGGTTTTCTTTTCCTTCTCTCAAATACAAACACAATTAGAAGAATCGTTAGACGAGCTCCAAAACTGACTTTAGACAGAATAATTTAGGGAAACTCAAACTAGGAAAAAAGAGACGCAAGTTTTTCGTACGCTTTCTCTAGATATTATAGTACGCAAATCCTTTTACGGGAAGATGTTTGTCGGTATTCCGTTCCGTTCTGTTCTGTCTGTTGATTCCAGGAGGTTTCTCTCGTGTGAGGAAAAGAGAGGAAAGCTTGCTGGATTCGTTAAATTCAACCGGGGATTCACAGACAGCATGACAAAGAGCTCAATATCAGCAGCCGTGTGCACATGTACGTATATGGTTTGATAAATGGAGAGTCCCCATCTACAACTTGCAACTGCCAGCCGGTAGTCAGACGAGGACCAACTGAACGATCATAAACATTCTGCCATTGCTATACCATTAGATCAACAACAGGGCAGTCCGTCACTTTAGCAATATTGGTTTAATTATAGGTATATATTTTTAATATCAGTACACCTTTTCATTTCCACATGTTCGTCACACATTGTTCAAAAGATCGTTAGATAGGAATTGAGAGAGAGAGACGAACAGAATTTTAATAGGGAAAAGACAACATCATGTCATCAAATGTTATACTTTAAATCTACTCGTAATAAGTATAGAAAAAAATCTTTGTTGGGAAGGAGAGAGAAAACAACAGGGGGAAAAGCGTGTCACTCGGGATCGTTGTAATACTTGTCTCCATCGGCGTACCCAATCTTGTTACATGTAGCCAATATGTCAGCTGTCTACTTGTCGTCCATTCTTTGAATGTCACACCGTCGTCTCAGTTCTCTCTTTCTCTCTCTCTGTAAGTCTAAAGTCTGAATCCTCTCTAGGAAAAACAGATGAAAAAATAGGAGTGTAAGTTAACCAGAAGAGATTGCTACATCTTTTTCTTCAAGACAATTCCTTTTTTATTTCGCCTTCTGGTTTCTTGACTGGCTGTGTTTTCCTTCGTCTCTCACTTGGGCAGGGAGTAAAAAAATGAAATGAAATAAAATAAAATAAAATAAAAGGAAACATGAGAGAGGAGATGAGAGTTTGGAGGAGAAAAAAGGTGCCATCTATTTTTAGCACAATCCTCAGAAGTATCTTAAGTTTGTACTGTACTTTCATCTTCCGATCATTAATCATTGTTAATGGGTTATTTCATAGCACTTGAATTAATAAAATGCAATATCATTGGAACAAAAAATTACTCATATCTACAAAATCCTCCACTTTAGTTTTACTACTTGAATACCAAACCAAAACAAAGAACAAGACCTTCTGATTCCAGTCCCAGCTATTTTTTACATGGACTCGTTCGTTCCGTTCGTATAAAACTCAATTACTCACACAAACGTGTAGTCTCCATTCAATTAGAGGAATCATAAACCGGAAGTCAAACGAAACACACGCACTACAAGATTTTCTCATGAGATTTCCTTTCCTCACTTTCCCTTCCGTTCTTTTACTCACAGTCCACCATTTTACTCACCCAGAACGAACCCACCATTTCCATTTCCAATAATTATTATAGCGAATAAATATGGAAAACCTATATCGATTAAATCCAAAATACATGCCATAATCCATCCTGATTTCTTCTCTCCCTACAAACTTTTTAGTGTTCAAGCCACCTTGAACGTTGAATGTTGAATGGTGAACAGAAATCTTGGCGTGAATAAAAATTGTATGGCAATTATCTATATGCACTACAAAATGCTTCCTTCATTTAAGCTACGACCAGCCAGCCTAGTCGTAAGTACTTACATACAAACTTGAAATAAAACATGCACACACAGTGATTAAAATTTCGTCGTTTACGTTCTCGTTTGGTTGTAGTTGGGAAGCCTACCGGGTTTTCCCGTGGAGAATATTCCGAGCTGTGAGGAAGGAAAAGTGGATGATTGTGGATTAAATACCTGCCATAAATTTTTCCTGGTGAGACGATGAAACTAAAGAAAGTAAAACTTTTTACGCCTTTCCCGTATAAATCGTGTGTGCATAATCATACTAATTAATGGTTATAAATCTGTTTGAATGACCAAACTACTTGCATAACAATAATTTACAACGCCCACTTCCCATGACAGACCAACCAACAAACGTGTGTGTGTGTGTGTCTAATGAAAGAGAAACAATTAAAACAGCATTTTCAGTGTCTTTAATTAGACTCACACCAAACACAGACACACAGACACATTCAAATCCATATTTTATATGGACTTGTACAGACGTAAAACGTAAAAAGACTATTTATGTATTGTATTTCTGTTCTGTGTATGTCTACACTGTACATTTATCTGCAAAGGAAGGAGAGTGAGAGAAAGAAAGAGAAAGAGAAAGAGAAAGAGAAAGAGATCTCCATGATAATGCATGCAAATCTTTTTTCGGTATGTAAAAAAATTTCCCATCCAGATTAGCCCGCAATTTCATCAACAAAAATGTAACAAAAAACGACTAGCGGGTATCTTTTTTAATTTGACTTTCTCTCCCTTTTTTTCCTTGCTTCTTTTTCTTTCCCCTTTCTGCTCTCGCTGGATTCCGCACATTTCTGCATACTATCGTGTCTATAACCTATATAAACAAGCTGAAGGTGTTAGAGTAAAAGTCTTTGGCAGTTAAGTTTGAGACGGGCGAGCTTTTCGGGAGAGTGGATGAGTCATAAAAACTGACATGGGATCCAATTTCCATCCGACTTTTTCCCTACCATGTCAATGAATTACAAACACAGTCTCATACTCGCTCTCTCTCCCTCTCTCTCTGTCCATCCATCCGGTGTGGGACTTTTTTTTATAAAATATTCCTATCTCGTTTCCCTCCTATTCTGTACATTTGGGCATTCGAGATTCGGAGTGAGAAGCCGAGAGAGCCAGCGCCAGCATTCTTTGTTCTTTCTCCTACCTCTCTCTCTTTCTTTCTTTCTCTCTCTCTCTGTCTCGAAATTACCCGGTTGCTTCTCATCCGTTTTCCGCCTATTCCAATTCGCTTTCCCTGTCTGTATTTTCCTGTGTCTCTTTTTCCTTCCTTCCATTATTTTTTTATTTATACAAATTCCTTGATGGGATAACACCAAATTGGTTTATCTCATTTGAAACGTTGTCCGAATTCCAATGTAAACCTCCATTTCTCTCCACAATAAAGCCTCTTGTACATATTTTGTTCTTAACAACTTGAAGCAAAGGAGAAAGAGAAACAAGGTGAGTTTTAAATAATTTATTAGTCCGACTTGAGGAAATTCAATTTATTGGAGCAGGAGAAAAAGAGGAAAGAAAATTAAACACATATCTGTAGTTTGCGAAACAGTTCACGTTTGAAGTAAAGTGTACCTAATTTACCCAGGATCTAAATTACAGATACAATACTTGCTACAGAGACAGTTCAACTTCAACTTAAATACTGTCTCTATTCTATATCCACAGTCTACAGATATGTTTTTCAATCACACACAAATACGCACAAACAGTCCGCACGCAACGAGAAGAATTTTGAACAATTGGTTTTCGCATAGATGACCGAACATTCAATTTATTTCCACACTGCACTCCCGCGAATCGAATGCTTGATTGATGCAATTTCCAACTGTATTGGCTGTACAACCTTTTGTTTCTATCGCCGGAGAGTAAAGCAAAGGATCTGTACATAAGTGAGAAGAAAACGAGAGAGAGAGAGAGAGAGAGAGAGACCACAGGACATTTGATCAAATGTGTACCTTTGAATCTGTAATATCTGTATATGTGACACAAAGATGAGGACTACTTGATCGTGGTCCAGTTGTTACAGATATTCTGTGCTCACAAATATATTATATTATATAAACAAATACCGGAACTGGACTTTATATCTCGTTCGTACTGATACAAAATATGTTTGAAGGGAAAAGACCACAAAAGTTTGGAATTTGGAAGCAAAGCGTCCATTTGAGGAAAACCTTTTGCACTTTGTACATCATCATATATTCAAGAGCGGAAAACTTGAAACTACTTTGTATTTCTTTTGCTATCTGGTGAAGAGAGAGAGAGCGAGAGAGAGAGAGAGAGTGAGAGAGAAGAAAAAGTCCAAGTGACCTACTAATGGCCCCGCAGATTTATTTCACTTCTTTTTCTTGCCAGTTGGAATTTTTCTTTGCCTTCCTCCTCTTTCACTCTGTGGGTCGGTTTGTCGGTGCGTAAGTGCGTATGGTACAGCCATTGGTTTTTGGCGAGCACATTTTGGAATTTTATTCAAGAGGGCAAAATATAGAAGCCATGCAGGGGAAGTAAAGTAGGAAATATCGCGATAGAATGGAATACAGAAGAGCCGTCGAGAGGATTTTTTTTCTTCTAGTCTTTTTTTTTTTCCTTGTGCAAAAAACGAAGAAGAAGAGTGAAACGGAGGGAAAAACACTTCCTTGTATAGGCCAAAGTGTGATAATAAATATCTCTTGTGGAAAAAGTTGAATGCATTTTATATCACACATTGTGTTCAATACATATGAGCTGAAAAACACTCTGTCTCTGGTCTCTGGTTAAATCTCTTGAATGCTTTTATTCTGCTGTGTATAGCGAGAAAAAATCCATGTACAGTCGTACGTGAGAGATCTTTGACGAGAGAGTTAGAGAGAGAGAGAGAGAAAGAGATACGGAACATAAACTCAAATATTACGATTCACAATTCTGTACGGAGGGAGACGAAAGACGAACAACCCACCAGGACACGAACGAACGAATGAAGGAAAGGAACTTACATAAGATATTCCTTGGCCATATTACATATAAACGAGGGAAAGATACTCAAGTTATCCTCGTTTTCAATTTCAAGTACGCAACTGGATGATCAGTGGCACACAGAAAAACGAAAGGATCGATACTTTTTATTCAAACTATGTACTTATGTACATACATGTACAGATACTATCTATCTATCCACTACGATATCCATCCCATGGTTTATCCCGCTCGCTCTCGACGCACACCAACATATCATCACTTTATAAAAATCCATCTTAGTATTCTCATATTGGTAGATATATGTAGCTCAGCTCGTCATATCATAATATATCATCTACATAAATATTCTATGGACAATGTAGATGTACAGTCGAGATGAGATGAGATGAGATGAGCGAGGCAGACGTGAAGTGAAAAGCTATATGAGCTATCCAAATACAATCAGTATTCTCGATTATAATCTTCATACATAGCATTTTTCAATAACAAAATAGAAATCTTGAAGAAAGCTTCTTTTTTTCTTTTCGCAGTTTCCTCGTCGTCGTCAACAAGATTTCGAATGCGCTTTTGAGTTCGATTTGGATCTGACAGGAAGTGTATTACAAGCACTGGAGAGAGAGAGAGAGAGAGAGAGAAAAAAAAGTGCACTTGAAAAGATTCATCTTTTTTTCATACTTCTTCCCTTTCTTCTTTTTTTTTTTCTCCTTCACAAAATGTGTGTATCGTACATGTATGTTTTTGGATGTATTTAAATTTCATATGATTTATCTTGCATTCTTTATATTCAATATAAAAATCATAAATCATAGATCAGATCGTCCTTGGAAACTGTCATAATATATTTCACATTCATCTTTTGATTCAAATGTAACTGAGTCCAGAGTGTTTTCCCTTTTCCCCTGCTGACAGATGCCAATTACATAAAAATTCATCATGAGAAGTCTCACATGAAAAACATTGTCGAGTTGAGAGGAAATAGAATTTGATAAAATAAAATAAAATAAAATAAGACAAAAATAGACCCACATATCTGTATAAACAAACAAAATCTAGAAAAGAATGAAGGTGGATTCACAAACTTTAAATTTAATAAATAAATACTCAACAAAACAAAGCAAAGCAAAAATGATATTGAGTCTGAGCTGCATTTGACAGCGAGAATACAATGTAAAGTTTCTTCTTTTTTTAGCTGAGCTCTAAAGGAAGAGAGAAAGAGGAAAATTCGGAATGAACTGAATGAATGAAATGCCCCCACTATATATTTTGTTCTGTACTTACTGCAAAGGACATATATTACATTACATAAATAAAAATACATCCACCATCCACAAAGACGCGACGAAGGCATCAAATAACTTGCTTTTTTTTCAGTGCGTTCACTCACACTGTACCTACTTTCTTACTTTTTCTCGTCTACCATGTGCAACCAACACACGACACGGCACAACCAACCAAATACCAGAATACCACTATCAACTTTCTCACTGAACTATATTTATCGACTTTCTCTGTTGCGTTGGTAAAACCATCTTGGGTGTATGAACGTACATGTGTGTGTGTGTGTGTGTGGACGAGTTGATGGAGATTCTTGAAAAGGAAATCCATTCTGCTCCTGGCTGCTTTTAAAGGAGAGAGAACTGGCAAAAGTCTCAAGTCAGTGTCAACACAAAGAGCACCCATGGAACAATGTGTGGAAAATAAAGCACAAGCTTTTAAGTTGCCCTGCATCGTCAATCGTCACTTATTGTTAGCTCAGAGAGTCCGTAACAATGGTGAGCTATGTACGAGTAGAGTAATTCTTATCTCACCCCATGCAAAGAAAAACTAGGCATTCTTCCTCTCCTCCTAGGAGCTCCCACGTTTACATGTACTTCTTCGAATTTCGAATTTCACAAAAATATATATACAATGCATATATTTTATGTATAGGTATAAATAAACACATATGCATACGTGTACAATGTACATATGTCATTTTCACAGAAACGAAAGTGTATGTGAGAAAGAAGACTCGGAGGACTTACTGAAAATACAAATACAACAAAGAGAATGAGACAACGGTGGAACGAGTTAATAAAATTCAAAGTACATAAAATGGAAGGTTGAGTCTGCTTTACTCAATCTCTCTTTGAATGAATTGTTTTGAGCTGCTCTGCTCTGACACTCTCGCAGTGTTCTTCCGCTGGATTTGCATACCAAATGAGCTTGACGCCTGAACTCAAAATCTGTTCAAGAACCAAAGAAAGAAAGGACGGAAGAAAGAAAGAAAGCAAGAAAGAAAGAAAGAAAGAAAGAAAGAAAGAAGATGGGAAAACGAAAGAGAACAAAAAGACTGGAGAAATACTCAGAAGGAAATTAATGACTGGACAACTGTTCACTGTTCAGTTCGCACATTAATAATAAATAATACACCTACTTTCAGACTTTTTTATATATAAGAAATTTTGACGAAAATGTAGGTCAGATAATTTCAAACTTCTCTCTTTTCAGGTTTTTTTATTTTAAAAAAAAAAGGAAAAAAAAAGATCCTTTGCGAATTTACTATGTACTCACTGAAAGAATCTTCCATTCAAATCTTCCAAAGAAGTAATACATATTATGGAAAAAAGTACAAAATAAGTGGGCGTATTTTTTCATCATTTATATTTAATAAGTATAGTTTGTCTTTGGAGGTGCTCATTCCATTCAGATTCTGAATAGTGAATATGCATATAAGGAAGAGGACCACATATGCATACAATAATAATAATACTGCATACATTCAAATTCGAATTCATGTTTGCTCAATTGATGAAATTCCATGGAACGCGACGAACACTATAACAGTGACAGTCGAATAAAATGTAATGGTAGTTGGTACATTATGAACTGTATAAAATAGACTAAACAACTGTTGAGTTGAGTATTTTGAAAACTTTTAGTCTAATTGGATGATAAAAGATAACGTGAGGGAAATTTTAGTAATGAGAGAGCTTCAGTATGGTAAACTTGGTAATTTTCACTCGAATGGAGCTTCATTTATGTTGGTGAATGAGAGATTGGCATGCAAATTGAGTCTGTAAAAACAAATACTCACCATTTGCCATTTGCCATTTGAGATGTACTTCGTTCGTTCAAAGGACAAACCATGTTTCAAAATACATTCACAAACGTAGAGCTGTTTCCTCTCAATCGACTCCACTTTCCTAAAAAAACCGTCATATGTATCTAACAATGAGTGGGTATACTTAAGTATGTAAGTACATTTACTTACGTGTTTTACATGCATATCGAATGAAGTTTCACCATTTAATTAACGTTCTATTCAGGAATTAATTCAAAGGAAGAGATGCAAGGCAAAAGGCTGGATGACAATATCATTCACTCATTCATTAATGGTCCTTTAATAAAACGCGTATGTAGTACATACTATCTACACGTTAAATGTATGTACAGGGTGTCCCAAAAGAACCATAACACTATTTGAAGTAAAATAACTTTTTTTTTATGAACCGATTTTGTTGATGA
>JAIUND010002656.1:0-20876 GCA_034699125.1 Gisinianus flammeolus
AAATTTTTTTGAACTTTCGCGTACGAATATCAAGGAGAACTCATACTCTGCGCGCCTTGGATCAGAAAAAGAAAAAGGAAGTAGATTGTGGATAGAGAGTAGATGGTGTTTTCGGTGTTAGAATGCGGTTTTAATTGTATCTTAGTTGAAATCTATTTCCTGTTTGTCAATCAAGCAATAACTTACAGTAGTTAAATAGCTAAAGACTTTTACTGGTCAAAGCAGGACAATCACAGGTTGAACACGTTCGTTTTCCTTCAAAAGTCGTATAGCTTATTACTAAAGCGTGTCATTTTTTCTGGTTTTGGCTTGTGTGACTTATACTTGTTCCAAAGAAAGTATATATATTCTATAAGAATAAAAGAAGGCGATCGGATATCAACAGCGTAATGTTATGTTATTATTAATACTATTGAGAATTTAAATGTGAAATGTACATTGCGTATTTGATATTATGGGTATTTGACTTCTTGTTTTTATTTGTAGAGCACCAGCAGCCTCAACTGCATCAAGTTTACCTCAACTTTATTTCCGTCAACTTGAAAATTGTACGTTTTGCATGTCCTCGGTTTGGATCTTGAGAGAGTCGAAACTTTTATGAATGAATTATCTAAAATTCCTCCTTCAGCTTTCAAGTAAACATAGAAATTTTATTAGTTTTCTTTACTACTTGCAAGATGTTTTCACTAAAATCTATCTTCAGTGTGTAGATATTTCATATAAATATATGTGGATTACGGTAATAATTGAACTGTATTCATTCTTATACTTATTATTACAGGGACTTGAACTGGGCATTAGAATTGAATAATGCGTTATCTCGTCATTGTACTGTAAGAAGTCAGGTCCAACATTTGAAATTAAATAAACCAGCAAATGCCGATGACCGTATTATTTGACCTAATTTCCATCGGCAATTTACTCAAACCAACCTGTATCAACAGCTACACGAGAAGAGGGTAAATTTTAACATCAAATTTCTAAAGTCATATGTAGCTAAATTAAATGCCGAAGAAGTAGATTCTTCGACAAAACTCTGAATTTTCCCTAAAAATATTTATTTACTTGCAATTTCGTGACTTGACATTAATTTTAGTTTATATGAAATTTGGATTCTTTGCTTTGATTTAAAGGTGGTTCTCGAGACAGCGTATAGTGACAATATAGGTACCGTTTTTGTTGTCAATATCGGATTCGAGAAAGCTGTTTTTATTAGATGTTCTATAGATGACTGGTAATCGGGGCATGAGATACACCTTGTATCATACAAGTGAGTATTATATATAAAAAAAATTACTTTAGAAACCCTACTCGGAGATATTGCAATCCAAATATGTAAGTGCAATTACAATACGTCTATAGTCTGTATATATCTTAACTGTTTACTATATGTTGTATTTTTTATAGGATTTTTGTAGTTAGTTTACAAATCTAAACAGCTCAAAATGATTCTGGGGGCAGTTAAAATCTACAATGCTCTCAGCAGCATTTTTCCGTCATCGCCAAGTTCTGTAACAAAGACAAATAATGCTTCAAGTTCTGAGACAAAAACAAACAAAGAAACCCGTTCTTCTGATGCAGAAGAATATGAATCTACATCTGAAGTAATGTGATTGATACCTATACTATAGACATTATACATATCTTTAGTAACTATATTATAATATTGATTTAAATATAATTTTTTTACAAGTATATTTAGTAAAATTAGTTAATTATGTTGTACATGTAATTAAAACAGAATTCCACTGGAGAAGAGGAGGAGAAAATATTGGATGTAAGCCGGACGAGTGTGTCAGGGATTGGAATAATTACTGCATTTGACAATGGTTGTTCGGTAGGAATCGTGGACTGTACTTATCGTTTTGATACAAAAGCCTTTCCCAATAGAAATTTAAAGGAAGGGGTTCGAGTCAAGTATACGGCAACTCTACGTGATGAAGTTTGGGAAATGGATGAAATAACTATTCATAATGAGGGGGAACAACCAAGGAATTTGAATTCAGAACTTACAAACCTTGAACATGAAAATGTTAATGTACAACAAACGAACAATACTTATTCATCGGAAGGAAAACTCAAGTTTTGCTATTGTAAAGTGTCGAAAGTTAGGGAAGATTGTTTTTTCATCGATTACGAATCCGACTTACTTGAAGTAAAAAAACAACTTTTTCGTGATTCAACGTATTTACTAGTGGGTAAGAGTCGTTTATTTGATCTCATCTCAGTATTTCTTTCATATTTAAATGATTTAATGTATGGCATACATGCATAACCTCACTGCTGTTACAGCAGCAATTATAATATTTGAAACGACGCTTTTTTTTTTTGACACCAAACTTGACTCACAGGCGATTGGCTTCATGTTGGTCTTCAAGTAAAAGAAAATAGTTTTCCGTCCGTAATATTAAAAGTATGTTCTGTAAATTGGAGTGAAAAGGAGACGCTTATTGGAAGAGTAAGCCTTCACCAAGGGATTTATTGTATTGATGACATTTATGTCCCAGAAAAAGCAATATTAAAAGCAAATTTGAAAATTGGAGATAGCTGTCAAGTAACTTACGTGTTGTCGGATCAAAAAAAAGGCAGTGAAGTTAATAGTAATAGGATGTTTGGCAAACGGTCTATGCGCGTCACAAAAGCAGATGAAAACGAGTAAGTAATTTGACATTTCTTTTTTAGCTTCTCATAAAAAAAATTGTTTTATTGTGTTCCTAATTAGTAATTACCTACTTAAAATGTTTTAAGATATACATAGGATTATTCGTATTGCTTCAATCAAATATGAATATGTACCATTTTTTTTTTTTTTTGTAGACCCAAAAACTGGAATTCAAATGAAAACAGCTTTTCTGACTTGTTCTGCTCAAAACATGGTGTGCATATACATCCTTCGCAGACAATGGACTTGGGAGCTCACAAAATCAACACTACCATCAAAGGGAAGTTTGAGATAACCAATCGAGGAAACAATCGAATATTTTTGGAGTCGGTGAGACTCAATGGAGACAAAGGAGTTTGTGAATATGTCATCACTATACCTAACCGTGAAGGAGCAAATGTACTCAAGACTTTGGATCCCGAGCAAACAGCTTTTGTGGATGTAATATATACATACGTTTGGCCCGTCTGGCTGTACATTCGATCTGATTGTATGAATCTACCTAAGTACATTGCATTTATTATTTTAAAAAGTCTGACTTTTTTTTTGTAATTTCAGATTGAATGCACTCCAAAACTATTGGGGTACACGACAGAAATGTGTATTTTTTACTTCAGAGATTTTTGTATCGGTCGAAAAATCTCAGTTAAATCGTTAATGAGCGATCCGCAAACTTTTCCATCATTTCTCAATATTACAAAATATAGTCTGTCAGAGAAGAAAATGCAAAAGGAGAGGAAGAAAAAACAAATTGAGAGTCTTAGCAAAATGCTAGAGGAGAAAAAAAACAAGCCGGATGTTTTACGTGGACCACCTTCCATACGACAATCTTTCTTTTCACCTGCCCGAATACCTTTCTACAAAATTCAAACAGAAATATTGACTATTTTTATGAAAGAAACTACCAACACAGGAAGTGGAACAGGTCAGAATTCTTTTTATTAATAAATAATTTAAAGGTTAAGAAGAAATCAAATCCTAATAGAAAATAAACATTAAATTACTTTATTTTTTCCGTTTTCAGATCTTCTTCTTGAGACATACCCAAATGAAGATTGGGGTGTTTTGAATTTTAAAAATTATTCCCAACGTTTCCAGATAGCTTTAAACCTAGAGGAGCTTGAATGCCAACAACTTCGAAAACAAATCGATATGAATTCTGTAGTTATGAAAAAAGATTACTCTGAGTCATTATTGTATTTCCGAATTGATCCCACTGACTCCACTGACTCAAAACCCGTCATTAGGCAAGGTGAAAGAGTACGATGTTCTTACAGTGGAAATGTTTTCGATAAATCATCTGAAGACTCATCGGAAAGTGAGGAGGATTTGGGACCAGAAAAAGCTAATGGAAAAAGTTCTGCGGAAAACAAGCCCGGTATGATAAATTTATGTATTGTTTTTGAATAATTAACAATTACACATTCGTCGTATTTTTGCCCTCTGCAAATGCGTATTAAGTACAATATTCAATAACGAAATCAAATAATTGTTTTATGTATGATTGCAGTGATATTTGAGGGGTACATTGCCAAGATATCCAGCCAAGAAGTTTTTGTGAGATTCCATGACCAATTTTTCTCCATGTACAATAATGAAAATATGAACATATCATTTTTACAAAGTCGAGTGCACTTCAGAAGACAACTTCATAGTGTGGAAGAAGCCATACGACTTCTTGGAGAGAGCTGGTTATTTCCAAACGACGAAACAGCTTCAGTAAAACCACCGAGAATTTTATTTTATGAACCAGAGACGATGACACCAAGCAAATCTGTAAGCACTGATGATACATAATATTATAATATAATATAATTATAGTTGTATGTATTTGTAGTATAGCCACATTTTATTCCTTATTGGAGCACATTTATTGTTTTTTTTCATATTGTTTGGTTTGTATTAGAATGGTGGAAGTAGATTGGAAGAAGGTGGTCTTAACTCTATACCGAATGGATTGCCACAATTGAAGATTGAGAATCGGAATATTGTTGATGTCAGAGCTCGTAGCTTACACAAATACGAATTGCAAATAGAGCAAGTTGATGTAATAGCAGATGCCAAACTGGTCTGGTATAATCCTGCCCTGAATTCTCAGCAAAAAGACGCTGTGAGAAGAATACTTAGAGGACAATGTCGCCCGCTTCCGTACATCATTTTTGGTAAATAAAATGACATTGAATTTCTTATTTCAGCTAATAAGCTATCATTGAGCGTTAACATGTATCATCTATTATAAGCATCATCCTTAATATTTAAAATAATTCTACAGGTCCGCCGGGTACAGGAAAAACCGTGTGCATAATTGAAGCTGTGATGCAAGTACACAGGCTCGATAAACAGTCAAAGTAAATTGTTTCTATTTTTGAACGAGATTTTTTTAGTAGTTGCATATAGACTATGAAGCGTTTTGATAACCAACCTTATCAATTATTACTAGATATTTACTCATGTATTGATTCACTGCAATTACAGGATTTTAGTTGCTGTTCCTTCAAATCAAGCTGGAGATTTGATTGCAGGTAATTTTTCTCGTATAAATCAAAACTGTTCAATCAATTATCTGCAGAGCATGGAGTGCATACACAGGACAAGATATGTTGTATGAAGTAAAAAATGATCACCTTTATTTAATTGTAGAGCGACTTGCAGCTACCAACGAATTCATTCCAGGGGATTTTGTTCGTTTTAACGGATACATGCGATCCTCACTCACCATTCCAGATGTTATTCGAAGCTATTGTTATGATGCAACAAAGTTAAATTCTATTATCAAGCACAAAATTATAATCGCAACGATTGGAACTGCTGGACAATTTTTACAACTAAATGCTAACCCGGGTTTTTTCACTCACGTCTTTATTGACGAAGCTGGATTTGCTACCGAGGTAATTTTATTTTAATATTTTTATCAAAGAAAATAGAAAATGTCTAAAAGGGATTATGAAGTGAACTTATGTGGGGAATGAAAATCCAAAATACTTTATGAATTTCTATATTGATCTAATTTCTAGCCAGAGACTTTGACAGCATGCATTATGTCTGCAGTTAAGAAAGACGGACAGGTGAGTATAATTGCACAACTCAGCTTAGTTTGTTTTTTTTGACATGGTTTGACAACAAACTAAAATTCTAATAATCTGGTTTTGAAAATTGTAAGTTTGAGTTGCAATTATATTTTATTGTATTATAGATAATCTTAGCGGGTGACCCGTGTCAGCTTGTACCGACACTTTTCCAGTGAGTTTGTTTAATTAATATACTAAATAATAATTTTATTGTGTTCTGTTTAGATGATGCAATTTATTATTCCTGTGTAATTTATTCTGTATAGTAACTCGGAAGTTCACCAGATCTTGCGAAAGTCTCTTCTAGAAAGATTAATGTTCACGCCTGTGTACTCATTCAACGAGAACTATGAAGAATTCTACAACCCAGCCTTTGTTACAATGTTTACAAGATCTTACAGGCTCCCGGAAAAATTGCTCAAAGTTCCTTCTGAACAGTTTTATCATAGCAATTTGATTTCTGAAACAAAACAGGACGATGACTTATTGAAAAACTTAGATTTTCTTAAGAAGAAAGTACCCCTTTTATTTCATGGATTGAAAAATCCAAGCGTTCGTGGACAGACTTTAAGCTGGTGGAATGATTTGGAGGCTAGGCAGTGTGTCCAGTACGTGCAAGAACTGAAAACCAAGGGTGTGTCAAATGAAGATATTGGAATCATTTCACTGTATCGAAAACAAGTATGGACAAAATTAATAACAGGACAAATTAATTAATATGTAATTGAATTATCATAATTCAATTATGTAAATATTGCTTAACTTTAAAGCGAAATATTTTATAATAGTTGTTTATTTGATTTCAAGGCAGAGATGATTAAAAGTGCACTGAGGGATAAGTATCCTTTCGAAGACAATTTGCCCAAAGTAGCAACTGTACACGAGTTTCAGGGAGGAGAAAAAAAGATTATTATCATATCTACTGTAATATCTTTTATGGAAATCAACGTGAACAGTTTCAGACAAACGGGGTTTTTATTTTCATCGAAGATTTTTAATGTAGCAATTACGAGGGCCAAATCACTATTGATTGTTGTCGGGGACCCTCACATGCATGCGATTAGGTTAGCGTTTGTACTATAGTTCACAAATACCACATGTTTGAATTTTTGGCAGTGATATTGATTTGTAATGGTTCCCTTTTCTCATTTGTCTATAGCCCATGGTTGCCTTTACTCAACTACTGCATCGAGTTGGGTGCTTACATTGGATGCAACTTGCCGTCTGCATTGGGAACCAATTCGTTTCAGGATTCAGAACAGGATACTCTTGAGAGTGCTCAAGTTGAAGATGAGATTACTGGTGTAGAGAAATCCATCCTGAATCAAGATGACAAAGATTTGGACGACTTTGATGATGGATCTCCTCAAGCATTTTGCCCATTTGATTAAGGGTTTATCTATTAAATTTTTCAACGCTTTATTAATAATCAGACTATCCCAATTCAGCGTATTTTTTTTGCTTTCTTGCAGCATGTGGGAAAGACCAAAATTTGAATGGAATGTTTAAAAAATTGGTCTTTTTCACATGCTGGAAGGATGCATAAAAATTACGCCATTCAGGTACCCCAAAATTAGACTGACTGTGCTTGCTGTGCAGCGTACCACTAAGTCCAGAGACTTAGTGGTACGCTGAATTGGGATAGTCTGTTAATAATAATAAAAGATATACGTACCAGCAAGTAATATATTTATTATTTATATTTACTCCGTTGTTAAAAGTTTGTTACAGTGTTCTTTAGTTGTAGTATTCAAATTGTCCTGAAATCTCACTTATACTCGTATCAAACTTATTTCCCTTTAAGTTTGAAAATTTTCTTAGTGTTCAACGTGAGTTAATCTTTAGTTATATTTTCATGTAATAATTGCATTGTAATAAGTTTGTATAACTAAAGTTAATTAATCTTACATTTTTCTGTCGATCTACAAAGATATATGTGACTATGAAAAGGGAAAGGGATCAGATATAAGTAGTTTCATACATATTTCAATCTTAAGTCTGGTGGCTCGCTAAAAGTCCTCTATAGGACCAACTTGAATTTGATTCCAAAGTGAGCCTGACAAATTTTATTATTCTACCTATTATTTTGATTCAAGCAGGAATAAATTAAATAAACTTTATAATTGACAATAATAAATTATTGTGTATATAATGCAAATTACAAGTATATTCATTTTTGTCATTATAAAAGTTTAAAAGTACAATAGAAATACAAGTTTGCATGCTAACTCCTGTATACTAACTCCCGATTCAAGGTCTTGTTGTGAAAAATTATACTCACATGAAGTACTGGACCGAAATTGCTTTTTTACCTTATAATCTACAAGTGTTAAGTAAAGTAAGTTTAAAAATATTGGTCAAAAGTGTTACAACATCAATTGTATTTTTTTAACTTTAAAGTTTTTTTGATTATATCAACTTTGTAAATATACCTGCCCGAAATAAACATCGAAAGTTTTGAGTTTTGACTTGAATATTTTGACTACTGTATTTAATTAAACGGAAGTTCAGTGTGATTTTGTGTATTTATACTATACTGTTCAAAAGGTCAGGTTTCCATTACACTGTGTAATTGCATTAGAACTCCTTATTTTCAAACATGGTTGGTTAGATAATTTTTGGTAAACAAATACCGTATTTTAAAAACATCAATTTTGTGTACTCCGTATTTTCTAAATGTTTTTAAACTCGAACTTCAATTATTTACGTAAAACAAAGGTTTCTTTGTGCGGATAAAGAGTTATTGTAACTAGCTTTTAAATTTAAAAAAAACGTTTTTTTCTTCTGTTAAAAGATCACGCACACAGATTCATTTTGGGTGATATACAAGTTTCACAAAAAGGCAACATTGAACATGGTCCTTAGTAATATTGCTATGACCATAAGTCCCAACTGGAAAAAAAAACCTTATTGTCACCATACAAAATAAATCGAAATAAAACTTTAGTCCTCTCAGTACACCACACGAGAAACCCGTTATCAATTTTTTGAAAAAGATGGGAACAGAACTAAATTATGCTGAGCATGACAGAAACTACTAAAATGGTCAAAATTCCCAAGAAGTGCTTGCTCGACACTTAAGCACTTCCTTTACTCATAGGACTATGTAGAATTGGCCTTTAGGAACTTTTGATCAAACTGGGAAGAGACTAATTCAACCATGCTGATCATAATGCAAACTATTAGGTTAGTCAGAATTCCCAAAAAATGCTTGCCAGTCCCTTGTTTTACTCAGTTGACTAAAGACAATTGACCTTCTGAAACTTGGGGTCAGTTTTTTGGAAAATGAAATGTCAAACTGGGAATAGACTAATTCAATCGTGCCAATCATGATAGAAACTAATAAGTTTGTCCAAAATCCCAAGAAATGCTTGCTCGTCAACGTTTTCACTCATTTGACCATTATTATTATTGCACATGCCGTTATTTTACATTCAACAAAGCTTGAAATTGGCTCACATACACTCCATTTTTTAATTATGTATACGGTTTTGTTTTGAATAAGAAATCCTTGCTCATTTAAAATACATACACAAGCGCCAAAACAAAACCATAGATAATTAAAACAATGGAGAGTACATATCGTCGGCTAAGTTCCATAACCGTGTACATATTATGATATGGCCCTGGAAGGCGCATACTGCACGTTAGCATATATGAACGCGCACATGCACCTTCAGGGGTCAAATGATAATACAGGGTTATGGAACTTAGCCGATGATATGTAAGTACTGTATAATTATGAATGATGAAAAAATGTTAGCAACTGAAGGCAGAGAAGAGAACACGACTAAGTTAGTAAAGTAAAGCAATTTTTACTTTTATAGAATTTATTTTAAAAGTAAGAATCCAGTTTAGATAACTTTAAGTTAATCGATTTATATATATATAATCAATCAATTTATATATTATATAGATTATTATTATTATGAAAACATTCTAATTATTTAAATAAATAGATTTAGGAATTGAAGATTTATGAATGGTACAGTCATGGTACTGTAAAGGTACAGTCATGTTGAGAGTTGAGAGACACCGAGTGGAGGAGGAGGGGATTAGAAATTCTCAAAAGAGAGCGAAAAAAAAAATGGTTTTTGAATTAGTTTAGTGTGAGATGTTGATGAGGTAGGGTCTCGTGTGAATTGTGCTGCTACTTTTTTCAACAAAAGAAATTGCCAATTATAAATAAATAAGCATGACAATTAAGATTAAGAAAAACAGTGAAGAAGGACGTCGTGTATAGTTGTAAAGGATTTTGTGTTTACAGCTCAACTTATTGTGTGAGTGTGTTTGTTTGTTTTAATTCTAAACGAAAATTTCTAGAATTATTTGTAACATCATTTCATAATAGTGATGATGAACTGTGAACTTATAATAAATGAGTGAATTTGTTTAGCATCTGTATACGGAATTGTGAAGCAATTTCTATAAAATTCTATTATGAATTTCGTGTTTGAAATTTCAAATGAATTGTTTTAAAAACATAAATAAAATGTATTTACTTTTTTTTGTGAAATGAGTGTTATTCTATATTTATGATTCTCAGTTATTTATTCGTCGTTTTATGAATTTTGTTTACTTTCATAATTCAATTCTAAAAATTTAGTAGTGAAGTGAAGTGAATCCTCATTTTAAAATTATAATATTGAATTAATTTTTACAACTCTTCCGTGTTACTATTCAAGTATTTAATTTATTCAATGGAAACATTATTGGAAATTTACTTGTGTTTATTTGTGTGTAACTAAAACTGTGTAACAATAATAATTCAAAAAATATGGATCATATCAGTAAAGGTGAGTGACTTACAAACGTCTCGGACTACTATTATCTTGAATAAATATGTATTAAATTTGTAATAATAAGCTTTCACATTGCAATCATACTATATACGTACGTATTATTATACATTTTTATACAAAATAGCTGAGTGCTCATTTTCTTTTTAAGTAATGAACATATCCTATTTCAAGAGAGAAATAGCACTGAATTGACGGACAGACAGCTTGCTAGATACAAACAAAAAAAAGTTGAATATTTTGGAATTTGTTTTAGTGTCATCACATTTATAATATATTTATGTATGTGTAAATACATAATGGTTAAACACATTTTTCGGCTTCCACAAATTGTTAATATGTAATCATATATTTAATAGTATAAAATCAAATGTATGCTGGCAAAACATCCGCCATCTCTGTAGACTGTAGATTAGGTCAAAAGTTCATATGGATATGATAGCTTTTTTTTCATTCAATTTTTTTGTTTTGTTTTGTTTTTAATTCATTTAATTAAATGAACAAAGACGCAAAAATCTTGATTGAAGAAAAACATTTGCTAAATTATGTTTACAATTTTATTCGTAATGGGTTAGTCGCTAGAATTCATTACTTCACCAGGAGATACTTTATCAAACTTTATTTACTTGTAAAGTTAGCACAAAATATGGTGGATACATTACATTTACTGCACATTATAAAATAAATTAAATTAAAATAGGACAAGAAAAAACTATCTTCAAAAATGATAGAAATGACTGATTCCTTCATGACGTAACCAAATAGTCTATATTTTGTATGGTATAAAGTTAGAACAAAAGAAAAACTTAAGTACTGGTATTATTATAATATTATTATATATGGGGGGCTGGCTGGCTGTTGAAGAGGAAAAAGGATGTATAATCGTCAGAGAAATATAGGGAGAGAGAGAATTACCATTTGAATGAATCAGCCTCCGGCTAGATGTGATGACTTGCCCCCTGTGTAAGAGAATTCTGCCTCAAATCCTACATGGTTTTCCTTCACACACGTTTCGTTTCTACCAAAGAGTTTTACAAAAAGACTGTAGTGTATATACGAGCGAGTACATACAATAATTTTAAAATGCACTGTGGACACTCCTTGTATGATGTGTGTGTACTAGTATGTGTGGTGTGGCCCATATATATATATATCTTGTATATTCTCTGCGGTTCTTGCCTCCGTATGTAACTTGAAGAGTGTGGATTTTTTTTTGTACTTTGGCCTTCAAATAAAATCCAAATAGACAAAGACACTGTACAATGTGTGTGCTATAGAAGCCACAGAGCTGCATAGACAGGCACTCAGACCAAGTTCAAGCGAAAGTAGACGTCAATGATTTTTAAATGTCACTCCATTCAGCTCGAATAATTTTGAGTTGTTTTTTTATTCACAATATATATTATATATGTATATATAAACGGGATGTATTTAGTACATTGTAAAATACATATAGAAAATAATGATAAAGAAACAGTAAACACAAAGTACATTTAATATTTCGAAGTCACGTCCTAGCAAAAAAAAACCAGGCTAAATATCGTATATTTTTTATATATAAGTTTTTATATATATTTTGTATTTTTTATATATTATGATTTTTTTTGTATTGTTTTTCATATATGAAAATAAATACAAAAAAAAATCATTTTGGCGTGTCGAGTAATTTGTATGTAGGGATTGTGCTTTGTTACAACGATAGGAAGGCGCCGCCCTGGAAAAAAATTTGTAGGAGCTTTTTTTAGAAGTAAACATTAACTATAGTTTGAAAACTTGGTGATATCATGAGGAAAGGATGGAGTTAACTCCTTGCATATGGTATTATAGAAAATTGTGCGCATAAAATAACTAGAGTACTAGGTGCATATTCTATGTATTATTAAATTCAACACACCATCTTCGTACTTTATAGGGATGAAACCTTGCAAAATCAAGGATACTAATCAATGTTTTAATATTTTTTTTGCATTTCACAGTTGGGGCCCTTCCTCGAAATATTTTGTAGCTGTTGATTTTCCAGTCAGTCATTTCAGTTTTTTAAATTGTAACATCAATGAATGCTTTCAATACATCGTTGGATGTGAACTCTCCGCGGTCCTCCAGTAATACCCCTGGGTTTGGGTCGAGTTTGAGCACACAAGATTCGAGCTTTTCCCTCAATGTCTCACCTTACATTACTGTAACTAGTGTTAATCCGGGAGGTGTAAAAAGAAACCAGACTGTCTTAGAGAATTTAACATCCCAGCAAATTGAATTACATCAATCGCACTATGCTCAACAATCACAGCAACAATATTGTCATTTTGGAACAGATGATAGTGGAGCCAGTACAAGTCTTCCGCCTCCTGTCACACTTCATGACAGTAGCTCCATAGTAGTACCAGTAGTGAAAACACGGGATCAGGATGTCGATCCTTTTGTCGTTACAGTGCGAAACTCTCCAAATAAATTAGGTAAAAGTAGTAGTTCATCGTTTATCAGTAGAAATTTGCCAGGAAGTGTCGGTGCTGGAGTTAATCCGATTAATTCAAAGACTGGTCCTAGACTAGCTCTTTATAGAAGCAATAGTAGTTTAGATTTGTTAGATCGAGAAAGTTATTATCATCATCAAACAGCTTCAATTGGTCATATTCATCCTCATCAGCATGTGCAACAAATAAATAGACAGTCACATGTCCCACAGTCCAAAACGCTAAACAAGGGAGACGTCACATACACCGGGTGTTTTACAAGGAGGAAAGACTTTGGAAGTCATGGTTCCATTGACGTTCTTTCAAATAGTGGTAGTACTGGAGGAGGAGGAGGAAGTGGTAGTGTAAAAAGTGAAAGAAGCAGTTCCCTTGGAAATAATAGCACGGGGCATTTTCTATCTTTGATGGCATCCAGTATGAGTCGGGATAGACGAGGATCATTTGATGTGAATGATGATTCTGGAGCAGCACAGGGTGCATCATCAAGTACTAAGAGTAAAGCAGGAACTTCAGACGTAACAATGAGGGAGACTGCCAGTCCACGACTTCGTTTGAAATTTCAGAAGCTCTGGGAGCACAAGGAAAAGTCAGGGTCCACACAGACTCAAAGTAGTAGTGGTGGTGTGGTGCAAGAGACGGATGGTGGTGGCAAAGGAAATGGATCAACTAGCTCAAGTAAAATGGAAGCCTCAATATTTAGAAAATTGAGAGGAAGCTCAACCACTTCCAGGAATAATGGAAACACCAAAAGTCTTCCTGATGCTGTGAAATTTGATGTTCTTGGGACTAATCATACTGGAAATGGAGATCATGTGGAAAATTTAATTTCGTCGGACTCTAATTTTGTCAAGCCTGTTTTAAGGCACGGTTCATGTATGGAAGAAAGGTTTAGACGACGGGTTTTTGCTCACTATGACTGCCAAAGTGTTTCAGCAAATATTTCTTACGCTGCTCGACTTCGGGGATTACTGTCAAAGCGTAGAAATACAACAACAGGAGCATCCGCTGCTTCATTGGGCCATCGACCCATTTCAACGCCTCCAAGTGCTTCGTTGAATGATATTGCTGGTACTCAAGGAGCAACCATTTCGCTTGGTAGTGAAAATTCTAGTCTCGATCTTGTACCTGCCGAAGAACCCGATTTGGGTGATGGAAATTCAAATCCATTGGTTTTAAGGTTAGTTACACATTTTTTATTCAATTATATTATTTGAGTTTTATTAGTGTCTATAGTAGTACTTAATAGAAACACCAAAATGTTAATGTACAGTATTATCAGTGCATTAACAGTCATTATATATAGATATATAGATGCTCCCTCCTCTCGTTCTCTCTCACTCACTTTATCTCTCTTCCACTCTCCCTTTCTTTCTCTTTCATTCTCCCTTTCTTTCCCTCTCTCTCTTCCACTCTCCCTTTCTCTGTAGTATTACAATAATGTGCATGTATGTATGTCATTTATTTTCTAGTTGTCCATATTTTCGTAATGAAATCGGAGGTGAAGAAGAGCGTGTAGTTTGCTTGACACGTTTTAAACCAAACAAATCAATGGGTGTTATCCGAAACAACTATCATCATTTGACATCATCAGGATCAAATATTGGCGGTCATCATGTAGAAATGGATGGGTCTGGATCTTGCAGTTTGGGAAGAGGAAGTTCAAATCGAATTATGCACCAAAGTCATTTGGATGGAACGTTTCATCGTCCCCAGCAAGCTCGTGGAATTTCACTGTTAGAATGGACTTTGGGTACTACACATTGGGTTCATGGATCGTGTCCATACAGCAAATCAGCAAATCGTCAAACTGCCTTAGAAGCTATAGATCTTGGAGCTGCATACTATCGAAGATACTTCTATCGTCAAGGTATATAAATTTACTTATTGCATTACACTCTTTCTCTTATTTTCTCAAGTAAATTTCAAGTAGTGAAAAATAGTGCTGTTTTTCAAGTCGTAAAATTATTGATAATTCAATCATAATGGTATATCCATTGTTCATGTACCAAAATTAAAATGATTAGAAAACTTGAGTCGTCAGCCCATATTCATATTACATATACTGTATACTAAATTGAACTAATTCAGATCCTTGTTAATTTTGTAGGCGGTTCATTGTTTCTAGTTCTACACACTGAATTCGAATCAAGTTGGTGTTAAATTATCTTTTTTGTCTGATAATGTTGTTGCCTTTAAATAGAAGCTATATTTAACTGATAAATGATTATTATCGCATACGCTTTTCTTGTCAAACTTCCAGACATATGTATGAATGGAAATATAACCTGGACCGTACATTCAAAGTTGAATTGTCTATGCCCTCAAAGTTATAGGAGTCTGCACAAGTGTGTTTTGAGGACTTTGAAGAAAGGTCTTCGGTTTTCCCTTCAGTTATGGTATAACCGTTTTTGTAAGCAGAGTCGTAGATTGTAGATTGACCAGTTTTCGAGTAAAGAGCATGCTTTTAAATGACTATACATACTCTAGTAGAGACCTCCAAAAGAAAAGATGAACTTGAAGCGACTAAGCATAAAATACTCCAAAGCTTCTCATTATTATCATCAACATCATCGTGGATATAGTTAGGAAGAACGGAAGAACTTACAAATTCAAGAATGGAATGTCTAAGGAAAGAGGCGCACGTGGTCCAGGATATTTTCATGTGTACGTTTCCTAATTAATACTAAACTTAGAAACTATATTATTCGTGATTTATTTATTTGGAATTGAAACAAATCGGTATGTAGGTAGAGTGGAAGCTTTTGGTTTTGGATTTTAAAGTGTCAAGCTCAAAGAAAAGTGTATGCAGAAATACATGATTCAAAACACAGACTTCAGTCTACTGGGGAAAAGTCAACGATCTGTTTCTGAGCTAATGGATTTGGTTTGAAGTTTAGCTTGTACAAGAATAAAAGCAACGAAACAGGATATGTATTTTCATTTTCTAGCCGTACCTAAGTAAATGTTATTTGTACACTGAAAATAGCTTGCATTTACATGGCTAGACTTTGAGACGGGAAGTTGTTTGAGTGACTTCCTTTGGAAATTGTAGGGTTGAGATGAAATAGAAAAGAAGACAACGAAATGCAAAAAAATCCTAAGATTTGTACCACCGAGAGTATAGCCTACGTGCATATCTCATTCTATATCAAATGTGTACACTTGTGTGCAGCAAAGCATAATGTTGGTAATGTGACTGTTGTTCGGGACAATTATTACACTTGGATCAGAAACATCTGAAAAAATCTTGTTAGTTGTTTCAAGTTGGACCATGGATTTATTTTACACGGTATGTTTTATCAGCGTCAAGAGCTGATGTTGAAGAGAGAGAGAGAGAAATGTGTTTCTTTGTGTGTTGTTGTATGTAATAATATGTACATATATATATTCTTTGTGTGTGTAAGAGAGAAAATGGATGGATGGTGATGGTCAGTTAAGTCTTATTTGAAGATGTGAGCGAGAAGAGGAGGAATTTGTTTTTTATCTTGAATAAATAAGGGATGCATAAACAACGTTTTTCGTTACAGTAGTTGCTGGAGGAAGAAGTTGAGTTCAGTAGACTAATACTACAAACTTTTCAATAATACTTTTTGCTGCCGTATATAGAGTGGGAACGAGGAACACAAAGGAAGAATGAAAAATCCAAAACCAACTATAGATGTGATGAAACTGAATGGAGAAAACGCGTTTGAACTAGTTGTATGTTTTGAACGAGCATTCGGAAATTATCTTGTCCAATTATCTCCGTGTTACCGTAGAACAAGAAAAAGTTTTAGGTTTTTTAGGCAGATTTTGGTTATGAATTCCAAATGTCTTGCTTGCATGCGTTTTATAGTTTGCTTCATATCATTTAATGTGGTTAACAATTTTTTTTAGAAAGTCGATAAAAGGGAAATTAGGACAATGGTGAATAGGATTGTGTGGTTTATGTTGGATGTTACTTTTGGTTAAAATGAATGAAAGCTGTCGATATTTGGATTGAGCTGTACTTATGTACTACGTACATGTACGACTTGTGGATGGGCTCATTGTTTAACAATGAATGACTATAAGGACGAAAGATATTTATTTACATTATACTCTACATTTTGTTTCTACTCTCTGATACTAATAGTAGTAGGAAAGTGGTTGTCGGCATGTAATGAACAGACTGTATAATCTCTGAATTTGTGAGGAGGTAGCCGCACATAAATTATACACGATTATATTCGTGTTTCAGAAATTTTAATTGCATTTAAAAATAAAATGATTGCAATGAATAAAATAAAACTTGAGTTAAAAAAATCGTAAAAATATATCAAAATTTGTTTGGGTTTAGGTATCTAGTAGCATGCTGCTGATGTAGCCAAGAAAGCTCATCCTCTTGAGGAATGGTTAGTCGAAAATAGTAGTACATATGTAGGAACACAGTTCATCAGTACAAATGAAATACAATCATAGTCTTATAGTTTAGACGTCCTGGACGACGGTCAAAGCAGTCTAGACTCATTCACAAAGCTCCAAAAACTTTAATTTTGTGACATTCCAAAATTCCTACGAAAAACAAGCACAAAGGGAAATGGAAGGCTGTGTTGGATAATCGTCCTATTGAAAGTTTTGAGTTGTCTCTCGCGAGTCAGTTTGGAAGCAAGCTACCCCACATTCCATGTATGTTGTGTGAAAAGAGAGTATCTATGTATTCGTTTACAGGGCTCTCTGTTCCTTAAATTTCATCCCCTATATTTGTTAACTCCTTCGTCTTCTGTTTGATTGTTGAACAAAGCTTTGCTTTGATGTATACAAAACTATGTATGCATTTCTTCTGTATAGAGTATAAACTATAGCTTGAAGTTTCCTGAAATCATCCATTGAGGAGAGGGGGAATGGACAGAAATAGGAACGTGAGACTAGATGGCTAGAGCCTGAAATATAAATGTACGGTGGAATCTGTGAATTTACATCCATTCCTAGTGCTCAACGTACACTTGGTAATGCGTATACTGGTGGTTAAGACGAAAGCTTTTTTTGGTGTATATGTATACATGTATAAAATCATACAGGGTCTTGTTTGCAGTTTACGACTGTTATGCGTTTAGTTATAAAAAAATAAATATATACATATATATATATATATATATGTATATTTAAAGGGTACAATAGTATTACCATTACATATGTACCTATATATGTATGTATCTACAAATCTCTTCTGGGGTCTTCTTATTTTCAAAGATTTTTTTTACTCCGACGGCTACCAGCTCCAGGCTGTAAGTCTTGTTATATGTCAGGATTATTCGAAGAGAAGCTCTCGCTTGTTATTCGAAGGAAAAAGCAGGGGAAAAAAATCTATTGACTGTGTGTTGGCATGTTCATTGCTCAATGTTGATGCGTTGGGACATGGACAGCTAAGGGCTTCATCTAAGGGCGTTAGGTGTTTGCTCGCTGTCTCTATCTTTCTCGTTCAGGTATACTTCACTCACAAGACTCAAGGTTTAACTCTGCATTTTCGTAGACATTTTTACCATAGAACCTATACTATAGATACTCCTACAGAAGATAGAGGCCCAGGAAGGTTTTATAAAATGAAGGATTTCACCCCAGGGCTTTTTTTGTTGTGTCGAAACTCTAAAGTTGTGAAGTGGAACCCTTGACACCTTGGCAAGAGAGTGAATCGAATTTTACGAGACTGGCTATGCGTAACAATGAAAGTAAATTCTAGGTAGTTGAGGGAGGAGGTATGCCGTTCCTTTGTTAAAATGTGAACCAGAATGAGAAGCAAGAAAAGAGACTTCAAATTCTTTGCTTTATAGAACAAAATATGGAATCTGTGGATGTAATCTGGATGTAGTAAACTTGTGAAAAATCATTTCTCACCTAAAGTTCATCATGAGGAAAGGGAACAGGAACAGGCAATACCTATAAGTAACAGAAAAGCAGAATACTCTAGATACTTTAAAAAGAATTGTAGTAATATGTACTGATATGTTGTTGGTTTGAAAGACAAAAATACGTTTCTTGTTTTTTTTTGCATTAATTTTTAATAAATCTGTAAAGAATGTTTAGGATAGTTTTTCTTCCAATAATATAAATCGAAAGCGGAGTGTTCGCAAAAAATATTTAAGCTATGAAGTTTGAATAAATGAAGAATTCGTACTGTGTAAGGAAAATCCCATCACAACTGAATGAAAACATGCATAAGTACATGCTCTTATTTCATAAATGGATGAAATTTCCATAGTAAATACTAATATTGTGTATATTTTTGGTCATAAGAAGGAAGTCGCATAAAATTGTGCAGATATAGCAGTTATGGAAAGAATATTTGAAATCCTGGTGCTTGACCTCAGTTTTCCATATAGATTCATGTAAAGAGCATCCGTCTTTGACTTTGACCTCAAGCTTGCCCTGCATGACTTCGTGATCTGTTCCAATGGTAATGGAATGTCAATGTTGAGATTCGTTTTAGTTCAGCTCCAGGCTTGGAGTGTTTAAGTATGATATACTATTCGAACATTGTGACTGACTACATACAATGTATATGACCGAGCAGTGCAGTTAAAAGTTAAATCGATTGACCGTATGGTTGACGATATACGGCATGGCATAGTGCGTGTTGCTGATACTCAGATTACTTTTAATTTTTATGTCTGAATCTTTTTTTCGTGACGTGATGTTTCTCTGTCAGCTTGGCATGTAATTTTGTTGCGCGTCGAGGTCCAGTCCAGATGAAGACTTTGAAAACGAAAGCAGCTGGTCCGAGTAGCTTAAATTTCACTTCTGAATGATATTGAATGGTTTCATGTTATATAGTAAATGATTCAGATATTTTCGTTTCCCTTCTGGTACGTCATTCATTTGAATTTCTACATATAGCAGCAAAATATTTGTAAAGAGACTGTGCTGTACTGGGTGCATTGCTAGTTTGCTAGTCCATCGCATAATGTTTGTTGAAAAAAGTTAAGATTTGTATATGATATGCTCAAATTTTTTTGCTCATTCAGAGGGGTGCGATAGATCCTAGTTCAATTTGAAAACTGTGTAGTCGACATATATTCACAGTTGGAAGCTAGAAAATTTTCTGTTTGTTTGTTTCTTTAATTAAATATATATAAATATTAAATATATATAGTTTATGTGCTTTAGGTGTTGCATATAAAAAGTAAGGACAATGGCACAGGTTTTATGCTATAAACCCTGTCCTGTGAAATTAGAGAAAGGTATTTTTTTTTTGGAAACGTCAATTATTTGTACTTTTCACCTGTTTTCATGCAAAAACTGGGATTTTTGGAAGTTTTCGGAAGTGCAAAAATGGTTGCCATTTCAAAACTACTTGGAATTTTGAAATGCGGTCAACACGTTGGATTACATAATAGATTATGTGTTTCAAATCCACATTTGGTTTGCCAAAATAACTTTCGGCCTTCATGCAAGCGCATTGGTGAAAAACACAAAAACCAAGAAAAATTTCACATGTAAAATCCGAATTTCAATTTTGGTTCTGCGGGACGCATGAAGCAATTTTCAATGGAAATTTCGATACTTTTTCATTAATTTGGTGTGTCCTAAGAGATCTATATGCAATCTGGATCATTTTGCCCGAGGAAACTTTTCTCTAATTTCCCCGGACAGCAGTTTTTTGAAATTTTCTCATAAAAGTTTTGAGAGAAGTTTTTTGAAAAATATTTGTGAATGGAAACTGGTGTCGGGTCAACAGCGATCCCAAAGTTAAAGGACACTGACTCCTCATCTTTTAGTTTAGCCAGGAGAGCCAAAAAGGACCTTTCTCTAATTTCACCTGACAGGGTTTAATGTCAAACCAAATGTACATAGGTGGTTCAACATGAAATGATATTTGGTATGAAGGAGTTGAGCTACATAAAAGTGCTTCTAGTATGTC
>JAIUND010002657.1:0-20862 GCA_034699125.1 Gisinianus flammeolus
CCCTTTCGTCTTATCGTGTCAAGAGCTAAAAAATCCAACATTCAGTTAATTATATTATGTGGGCAAGAACCCGAGTCTGATCATATTGAAAATGAAATTAAAAAATGGAAAAACTCTTCCAAAGAACTGATTACAATGTTTATGGAGGATGACCGACCTCCCTCATTCAATTCTCGTCTTTCAACTATTGATCCCGTCATGTTAGGGTAAATTCAAGTCTGAATATCGTCTTTGGAGAATACACACACATTTAGGTCGAACAGTTGAACATATTGCTTTAAATTATCTGTTCCAGATTTTTCATCATTAACACGGAGAAGCAACGATGTAGCTTTTCTATCCTACATGAAGGGAATAACCAAATGCCAGACTCATCAAGTTTCCCCTATAGATTGGACATACTCAGAACATTTTATCGGAGTATTGTTGGTCCCATTTTTCCTTTCAATGGCATACCCGTTTCTAATCAAGAAACCAGTAAGTTTTTATCCATCTATTTAAAATTGAGGCGATTATTGTTTTACATTATTAATGTTTATACTTTATTAACATTTATAGAAGACAAGCCGAGTGACCACAAAGTATTAGAGTCTTATTGGACATCAGAGCATCACAAATGTCATGCAGTTCAAATTTTGTACTATCAACTCTTTGTACTGTACAGTGCCAAAGTGTCGCTAATGTCCATGAGGTTTGATAGCAAAATATTTTCAATTTTTTAGTGTGCAGTTCACACGTAGAGCTAGTACAATTGCTAGTGCTAGTACAAACTTCAAGTTTTGAGTTTCTAAAAAATCTCACTGTCGTTGTTTTGTCATTTCAGGTCGACAAGTCAGAAATTACTCCATGAGTTAACTCGAGATAAAATGTTGAAATGTTGATGAAGATTAATTAAATTTTATTATGACAGCAACGAGCACAACTGTGATGATAATTGATAAATGTACACACTGTTTAAATTTTACATACCTGCATAAAAAACCGTCCAATTTTTGTATTATCTCTAACTTTAAAAAACGGTTCCATTGTGTTTTCATTTTGGATTTTATACAACTAACATGTAAAAAAAATAGCAACAATAATTTTGTACTTTTCCAATAAATAAAATGTTAACTAAAAGTTCAGTGTTCCGGAATACATGGATGCATTCGATACGACAACTATCATTACTGGAAATAGTCATTTTATCATGCAATTCATAAAAGTTGAACACGTCATTCTGATCGTGAGAATACGTACTTACAGAATACGTACTTACAGAATATTTAATCATTGCATTGTTGATGAAGTCTCTTTACTTTTATGATACTGGGCTGCATAGACTAAAACGATTAGTAACGATAAGCATGTTTAGTCTATGCACTAACGTAAACGATACGGCCAATGATGTATAATCGTCTAGGTAATCATTTTAGGATCGCTCACAAGATTACCTAAGATTAGGATTACCAAAGATCGGGCGGGAAATGATTACCAAATAATTACCTCAAAAATATTACCTAGGATTAGGATTAGGAGTAGCAAAAAGGAATAGGGATCGGTAATCAATCACCCTAATTAAGGAGATTATACCCCCAAAATTCCTTTTTTGAAATTTGTGGGCCTTTTTTAGTACGGGAAATTTATGATGAGATTACGATATGAAGGATTTAATCCTTCATATCGTAATACGATTACCAAAAAATTGCTCCAAGAAAATGGTTAGAACTACCACAAAATGACCCAAAAAGATTACATATTAGGATTATGATTAGTAATTTGAATGATTATACAACACTGGGTACAGCTTGAAACGCCTCCTTTCCCGCGTCACGAGTCGCGGCAAGAGAATTGAGATTTGATTATTCCAAAATTCTAAAATTTGGACGAAGTTCGTTAATTAACTTCAATTTAAATCCTGTTCTTGGTACTTATGCGGCCCGAGCAAAGACATCAAAATTTACATCAGTGAAAGTGGATTTCGAAGTCAATCTTTGACGGATTGATAATTCGAAACTATATCAAATTGAAAGCTTTAAGAGTGAGCTGCCAAAAGAAATTTGAAAAAAATAGATCTCAAAGCCTTCATTCATTGTGTAATTATTCAAATTCCAAAAAGGCTATAGTTTGTTTCTCTTGAATATTGTGATTGAGAATAAAATGAGTTCATCTGCAAAAAATCCAGCGAAACGGACAAAAACTGGCCCTCCGAATTTGGAGAAAGCGATTGGAAAAGTATTTTTTGAAAAGGTATATACTTAAACAAATATAATATATTTGTACATATTATGTACATGTTTCATATTTACATATCTTGCACGGGGCTTACTTTTGTTTCTTGGAATTCTAATTACTTACTATTTTGTCGCATCTTTTTTTTATAGCAAGAAGGTGCGCTATGTGGTCAACATTGTATCAACAATGCTCTTCAAGCACACATGTTTAATGCCGTGGACTTGGCCGCAGTAGGGAAAGAACTAGACGACAAAGAACGACAAACTATGGCGGAATTCGGGACTGAAACTAAGGAGTACAGGGATTTTCTGAATGTATATAAATAAAACTTAGATATTTGTCATTTTCTTACCTTATTCTTATTATCCATTGGACATAATGAATGTTGTCCCTATATATATACTTTGTTTGAGCAGAAACCATCTGATAATTTTGATGATACGGGCTATTTTGGAGTACAAGTTAGTTTTCCTAATTCAATAGCTAAGTATATATATATATAGTAACTTGACAGTCAATCACATATTCATCTATGGATTAATTATCCAATGCCTACAGGTATTAAGTCAAGCACTAAAAAATATTGGACTGGACCTCGTAAACTTCCATTCAGAAGATGAAAGAGCCAATAGAGCTCGAGAATTTCCTGAGTAAAAATGAGATAGATATAAACAATATGATACAACCCCTTTTTTATTTTCATAACAAATAATCTATGTAAGTAATCTAATATTAATATTCATTTTTTTCATGTTTACAGACAGCAGCGATTGGTTATTTTTAATATGGATGACCATTGGTTTGCTATGCGTCGTTTTGCTCACCAATGGATTAATTTAAATTCGTTTTTAAGTGAACCACAACTTCTCACAAATACCTACTTTACGTTACTTTTAAAGACGTTTGAAAAAGATGGTAAAATGGAATAAACATTTTTATATAAAATAAGAATTATATTATACTTATTGAGTAGAATTTGGATAGCAGTCATAAGAAATTGTATATATTTTTAGGCTACACACTCTTTTTTGTTTTTGGAAACATACCTGAAAACCCTGAGGCTGATAAGGCGTTTGAAAGTTTACTTTACGATGACTCCAACTCTCTGGGACCTGGTAATCATTTTTATTTTGAGAATGAGATCGCTTACTTTTGTATAATAATAATACTTATAATTATAATATATTAAATATATTATGTATTAAATTAATTAAATATACCAATACTTGCATTTACACAAATTTTATTTTCGTCTTGTAAAGGTTTTAAGCTCGGGCATGCTGATGGAGGGTCTGAATCAACACCCGAAAAGGATTTAGAAAATGCAGAATCTGTTAAAGCAAGAAATGAAGCCGTACGATTACGTCGAGAAGCTTTTTTGTTGAAAGTTCAAGGTAGCCAGGGTGGAAATGATCAATCGACTGAAAAGCTGTAATGATTTCTTTTAATCAGTAATGTCGGATACTAACAATGGATGTGATTAACGAACAAATCTAAAAGAAAAAGGAACCAAAGTAATAATTTCATCATTCTATTTGTTCTCTCTCTCTCTCTCTCTTTCACTATACTTGTAAGTATTATGAAAATTCAAGCCGAAATTTTGTATGCATACACAAAATTTGTACTACATGCACAGCTCAGCAGCTCAATTTCAAATTAAGCCAATCTTTCCCGTTTGGTAAAAAATATTTGTGTTAGAAAATTCTCAAAATTTCTCAAGTTCTTTTCAAATCCAACATTCCTTCCTAAAATATTAGTATTAAAATATTCGTTTTGTACTGAATCTTTTTTATCTTTTTACCTATTTGAATTTTATTTTATATTTCTCAAATAGGGAATTTCCAGTTTTCCTGCCATCGCCCATTAAATCAGCATAAAATTGTTTCTCATCTGTCATGTTATAAGATCACGAATCGCAAGTGACGCCAATTTTCTTCAGAATTTTATACTCCAGGTGAAACCTAAATACATAATATACTTACATATTATTGAATGGATTTGCTACAAAATATTTTTGAATGATATAGCCAAGTCAAGAATTTGTACATCTATACACATGTACAATGTTTAAAAAGATTGTTTGTGATAACATGCTTGAACTTTTGTAGTTATGATAGGCTTAAGTATGTATCAAAGTCGATTTTGTTTCCATTCTGTCATTTTGTTTTAAAAAAAAAAATTTGTTCTAGAATATAATTATGTATGTATATTTAATACGGAATATCTAGCTTTAAAAGTGATCGATTAACACATTACTATTTGTATGTAATCGTTACTCACGGAAAAAGTAGATTATGAAAGAGTTTTTGGAAGGCTCTCTAAACTCTCTAATATCAAAATGCAACGAAGTTTTGCAATAATTAAAATTCAATAACTTTTTCTTTGTGAATTACGAGTGCTAAACTAGTTAACTATAATATTTATAAGTATAAGTATGTGAATAACAGTTACCATTACTTGAATGGTGGTGAGACTACTGTACTCACTTTTAGTTTCTCTTTTTTTATCACTTTGCTACTAAATAATATTTAGTAAATGTATTCATTTTTATATAATTATTTACACACAAGAAATGTTCAAGCTTCCAGAATCACATTGTGTTTTCATAATAACTCTATTACCCAGCTTTGTACGGAAAACAATACACTACCAAATAGTGTACTTACACAGTATATGATTATATTAATTATTACTCTTTTCATTGACGTTTTACAAGAAAATGTAAGAATTAACTCAAAACAACAACGCAGCACATGTCCTACAAAAATATTATTATTGGCCTTACGTGAAAAGTTGCAAATTTTGTTGCCAACTTATGTCTACTCTGCTACTATATATTATTATATGTAAACTATGATAAAGTGTACCTGGTTCTGTTGCTGCGCGTTTATGTGGTATTCTAGTTTTTAAGGTTTTTGCGTGAATCCGAAGAAAAAAATATTGAAAATGTCTATTAATCTATAGGAGAATTCGAAAGAATAAAACATATATATTTTGAACTTATAATTCCACTTATAATATGTAAACATAATCTCATTTCAATAACACTTGTTGTCCAGCATATATACAATGAGATACAATGCACTCAATTACAGATTACAGAGAGAATATTATCTACTCTTTGAGCAAAAGTCACGTGAAGGAAGTTGGAAGACGTTACTCCGATGTATAAAATTGAAAAACGTTCCTTTTGTAGTTTTTTTTACCCACTTCCCATTTCGTCTGTAGTCTTTTCTTGTGAGTACCAGTTGTTTTTTTATCCTTTGATAGTAGATTCTATATATGTGAGAGATCAGATACATCTGATTACATGAAATCTGGGAATAGAAGCGGATGGGAAATCAATCAAGTGCTAAGTGATACGAAACCATGCATAATTATAGCCAATGGTAGCTTTTAGTTTGGTATTTTCCATCTCCAAGGATAAACAAGACGTGATGTCGATCAAGATCAGTGTATTATTTACAACGTTGTTTAGTCATACATAACATATACTTGTTGTTTGTACACATATGGGCTAATGCAAGTAAACGTTGTACGGACGAGCCTGTAAAATCGAAATCTATTTTGCCCAGTCGGCATTCCGTTTTTCAGTAACGCCTGAATAACATACCACAGTAAGCATACCTCCACAGAGTTTGATCCCAAAATCCCAATGGAATTTTCTTTGTGTGAAAATAGAATAAAAGAATAGAAATATATTATATTATTAAATTAATATAAAGTGGTGTAAATGTAAATACGTTTTACTTATTATCAATTTGATCGCAATAGAATTGAACCTTGTATAGTCGAGAAAAATGATTCAAGTGAATATTTTACATCATGTGCAAACGTGGTTGTGCCTTTCAGTACTTTTTTACTCGAGTCATCCCATGAATTTGGCAAATCACAATTCTACAATCATCAACAGCCCCGAGTTTGTCGAAATTTTATCACCTTACCTCAACGACACATCGTCAGATTCTTTTCAACGTCAAATATATTTTTCGGACAGTAGTAAGATAAAAAAATACAGGATTTCTCATTTTCCCCGTACGTACAATTCAGAATTTTAAATTGTACCTACTTATATATACCTATGCATAAATTTCTAGGCAATATAGGTTGGAAAGGTGTTGGATGGACTGCTGGAGTGAACGGAAACCCAGGCAGAGGAAGAAATAAATACAATAATAACGGTAAAATAAACTTCCATTCAGTTTTTCCTCATCTCGAGCTGGAATCTACGGAAATAATTAAAACTGATTGAAATATTTGAAATGGCTCAATTCAATACATATATACATATGTATATAGGTGTAGTAGTAGTTTCAAAGAAACCGAAGCCACATTATCATGGAGGAGGTCATAAAAATCCTTACAATCCAAATGTGTACGTGTTTGAATCTGACGGGACGGATATCATCATTGGCAGTGGACGAGAAATTATCTGTGATATTGGAGATAAATGTCAAACGTTTGTTCATTGTGCTTCATATCCTCAACAGTATTTAAAGGCTCAAGATCGATGTTGCTATCTCCTGTAAGTTTGTAATTCGGGCGTGAATATATAATGATACTCTAATGAAATACATAGTCAAAACTTTCCCTAAGACTTGTTACTTATTGCATTTGAATTCCAAAAGTAAACAATCCAAAGGACTGTGTTGTTCTGGGCTTTATCCGAGCGAATCGGGAGCTGAGAGTATCGGTAACCATTTCAGACCCTACCCCCGAGAAACAGTGAGAGTTCCGGATATCACTGCTGACTCTTTGGCTAATGCTGCTAGAATTGGCTATGACTACTCCACTACCTACAAGGACATTGAAGTTCGACTTTTAGAAGTCAATGCAGTCGTTGAGAAGGGAAGTCCAGCCTACGGACATTTGCAATTCTTTCAAGTTAGTTCACTTTTAAAAATTTTCCTGTTTCCAATTTGCCAGTTCATGTTTCCCATGAATTATTATGTTTTTTCAGCCATCCTTTTGTGTTTAATTATAGTATACTCATACTCATATAGTACGATACATTTGACTCCAGCATAGAAATTGTTCGTACAACATTCCAAAGTTGTTCAACATTTTTGTTTACCTTATATATAAAATATACATATAAATACGTATATTTCTACGTAATTGCAAATTGAAAGACACAATGAAATGGCAAATGAGACACAGGAAAAAAAGGGATTCCCATCGAAATGAAACTGATGATAACGTCGTATATACAGATTCAATTGCATGAACGTGCCGTTGAGGTTGACTAACTACACTGGCATTGAACTGATGAATATATATAATATATAACTGATTTTGTCTGGTTAAATGTGTGTTTGTATACTGCAGACTACTCCAGAGGTAATTCGGATTGCACAAAACAATTACTTGGTCATCAGGGCGTGCAACTACATAAGGACAAAGTAAAGATAAATACAAAATACATCTGTAGGAAAACTCATTCTCTCAAGCTATACGATATATATACATTTAGTAAAGTAATTCTTTTTAATAAAAGGAAGCAAGTCTGTAATCTGTAATGGTATTTTCACTATTTTCAACTCATAGATATTTTCTTTCGCCACAAGAAGCTGGGATTGGGCTTCAAGAATATTCATTCATCCCCACAGTTTTGGGTATGTGTACAATGAGCATATGTTATTTGGGCATTTCTGGCAAATTTAGAGTTGTTATTCTTGTTATACTCGAATAAATAAATGAGATTGAATGATATTGAATAACATACGAATTATGTACATATAGGGAAAACTTGTCCACCCAATCCAAGATGTGACGACTCATCAAGATACAGAACGTCGGATGGCTCATGTAACAATTTAAGAATCCCAAAACTTGGTCAAAGTAATACCCCTTTACTGAGATTGCTAGCACCAGACTATGCTGATGGGATTTGGGCACCTAGAGTTCGAAAAGATGGACGACCTTTACCCAATGCTCGATTCATTTCTCGAAGTCTCGTTCCGGATGTGAATCAACCTGATCCTCGATATTCTCATTTAGTTATGCAATTCGGACAGTTCATTGATCATGACCTGAGTCATGTCCCCATTTTCCGTTTTGGGGACATGTCCGGTATTGATTGTTGTAAGAACGATTTGTCCGACCAACAACATCCAGCTTGTTTCCCCATTGAAGTCCCACCTGGAGATTCTATTTTAATTGGACAATGCATGAATTTCGTTAGATCGATGATAGCTCCTCGAATTAATTGCGATTTCGGTCATGCTGATCAAGTATTAATAATTAAATATAAATACACTTTTGTATTTTCATAAATATTCCATTCAATTTTGAACATACTTGAATTGTCGTGTAAACATATTTAGTGTAGGTACTTACTTATATATGGAGAAATGACACTGTGTATATTTTGAAATTGTTTAGCTTAATCAGTTGACTCATTGGCTGGACGCGTCACAAATATATGGAAACAATGTTGAGCAAACGGAAACGTGAAGAATTCATATAGCTTTTGACAAAACAATGAATGACAATGAAATAATTTGGCGATATAGTTAAATTAATTGTATTATATTCCCTTTGTTGTGTCTAGTTTGAGAGAATTCTCCGGTGGTTTGTTGAGAGTAACTCGAGATCCTCAAGGTTTGTTTTTTTTACTTTGTTTAAATTCAAGATTTAAGTAATAGATCGGGATTGGGGATTGGGTACATAATGATGGATTACCACAATATAAAATATGATATAAGGTCGCCATTTACTTCCACTGGATCTCCTGGATCGAGACGATGCTTGTGTAAATCCAACTGGCTCCAGTGGTTTGCATTGTTTCGTGGCAGGAGATAAACGTGTCAATGAGCAAGTGAGCACTGACAATGAGTATAGACCGAGACTAAAAATGATCTGATGAGTATATAGACATAAATATTTCACAAGGCTATATATGCCCAATGTAATTTGATATGAATGCACTTTTTACGTCGTGTACATACAAAGATTGGACTGACCAGCATACATACAGTTTGGGTTCGAGAACATAATAAAATTGCAGTTGAACTGAGTCGAGTGAATCCAGGTTGGGAAGATGAACTTTTGTTTCAAGAAGCACGGAAAATTGTCACTGCGGAATATCAACACATTATCTATAATGAATGGCTTCCAATCATTATTGGTAAGAAAATCACTTTTTTTTATACACGTACTGATGATGAGGATTTTTTTTTTTTTGCATGTTATCTCATTTTTATATTTACAGGAAGGAATTACATGGAAGTTTTTGGGATTTTACCATTTTATAAAGGATTCTCTCATGGATATAATCCAGGTGTTGATCCCACCATTTCAAATGCTTTCACTACTGCTGCTTTCAGGTTGCATACGCTTGTACAGGGGATGCTCAAGTGAGTATTTATATATATATGTACATGCATTAAATACCTACAAAAATCACTGAAAATTGACTCACGCACTTATGACGAATATCGCATTTTTATATGCGGGCTATAGTCTACAGAATAGCGGAGGTGGAATCGTCGGGCGACTAAATCTTCATGACTTTTTCAACAATCCACATTTACTAAGAGAACCAGGAGTTATTGATTTACTAACTAAAGGATTGTTAACTCAGCCCATTCAAATGTTTGATAATTTCGTTACAACTGAAGTATGGAATTTTTAATGTGATATTTTTATATGTTACGTCTATGAAGTGATGATTGAAAATGAACATACTTATTGTTAGTGATTAATATTCTTTCACGAAATTTTTCAGTTACGCGATCATTTATTTCAAACAGCTAATAACCCAGGAATGGATTTGATCGCACTGAATATACAAGTACAAATATACTTACAGTCTATTTCTTCACTTAAAAATAGAAATTTGACTCCAATTCAGTGTATATGTGTACTTATATCTGTTTCTTTTTTTAACAGAGAGGACGAGATCATGGGTTGCCTTCCTATAACGAGTATCGGGACCTCTGCCGCTTAGGTTTGTTTTTATTGCTATATTTAATCAAATTAAGTAAAATAATAATAATCAAGATCAGTTCATAATTAGTTAATTGTCTTATTGTGCCGTTTAGGAAAAGCAAGAGATTTCTCAGACCTTCAACCAATCATTAGTCCCCGAAAAATCCCTATTTTGGAGCAAATATACGAGAGTGTAGACGATATTGACTTATTTATTGGGGGTATCTTTGAGAACCCACTACAAGGTGCTCTTGTCGGCCCCACATTCGTTTGTATAATTGGTGACCAATTTGTACGGTTACAAAAAGCAGATCGGTTTTTCTATTCCAATGGCGATGAGTCACACTCCTTTACTTCTGGTGAGTTACTGACTATACTACATAACATAAGACTAAAGACATACATAACCATTGGTGTTCAAGCTCGAAGGTCAACGTATACTTATCTTCTCTTTTTTGTCATATTTACGAAAGAACAACTTCATGACATTCGGACAGTCAGCATGTCCAGGATTTTATGCGATAACAGTGACGAAATACGATCTATACAACCACTGGCGTTTCATTTGCCCGATGGAGGATTGTAAGTTGAAATTATAATTAATTTGCTTGTCAATTTCATGATCCATAAAATTGAAGTAAATAACTTTATTATTATTATTCCCTTTATTATTACCAGTAACCCCGTTCTTCCCTGTGGGAGTCCGTCCATACCCCGATTGAACCTCAATGCATGGAGAGAATAAAACATTTTCTTTCTACACACATTTTATGAAGAAAATATACTTTTTCCACTTTTTTGGTATACGTAAAGATACTTTTAAACTTCTGTTAAAGTGTGATTTTACACATTACAGTATAATTAAAACACAATACACAATGAAAATAATAAAAGTTTATTATTATTTTGTTCAATTATATATTTGGGATTTGCATCAGCTGGATCCCAATCATCTATATACATGGACTAATATGTAGTTTCCCTTTGGATAGATATTTAAAGTAGACTATTTTGCATTTGGTCAAAATACTCGAGGAATTAGATTATAATGTACTCACTTTCACCTTCCTAAGAATAGTAAGAATCTTAGGCTAAGATCCTAAGAATTCTCGATTGCATAATTAAACGACTTAGTATTTCTGTAAGCAGTAAACTTGCAAGGTGCTCAGAAATCCTTGACTGTTTTCCACGCCACTTTTTTTTCAGTCTTTTTTTCCAATGAACTCTCGCTCTCGCTGTAGGTTTCTGTTTCTTGTCGACTTTTGAGATTTTTTCGTTTTGTAGTGTCATTTTAATTTTGATCATAAATAATAATAATATTATTCTCTACAACTAAATAAGGTGAATTTACTCATCACAATGTGGGAACAACATGCGACTGTAACAACAGAGCGAGTAAGCCGATTTTGTAAATTATTTATCGGTTTTGATACTTATTTTACTAATTGTAATAATAATAATAAAATTATTTTTATGTTGTTCAGAGGAAAATCTCAGTTGCAACAATTGGGAAATCATGGTTTGAGGCATTTGCAAATTGCAATGTCATTTATGTTCATTTTTGAATGTAGGTAGAAGGGCGGAACCATGCTCGTTCTGAATCTGAAGATAGCGTTGATGGAATTTCACCAGCTGAAAAATCCATCCTCAAGAAAATACTAGACAAAACTAAAATTTTGAGGGAGACACTGTCATACACAGAATTGACTGGAAAGCATGATATGAACTCACCATTATATAGTAGTATTTCGTCATTCGAAGACTTGAAACTGTAAGCATGTCTTGATAAAAATTGTATGAATATTGAATTAAATTGTTTTATACAAATGTGTCATAATATATGAAAATTTGATTAAATTTGTATATTATATATATATAGGCGACCCGAGATTCTTCATGGAATCTATGCCATGGGATATAATGCTCCTTCGAGAATCCAAGAAAAAGCCTTGCCCCTCCTTCTTAGTGACCCGTAAAATAATTTTTATCTTAAATATATGCTTTTATTATAATATTATAATTTGTGATCGCAAACTATATTTTTTTGCCAATAATATCACCTAAATCATAATATCATTTTCTTATTTTCACAGGCCTCAAGATCTGATTGCTCAGTCACAATCCGGTACAGGTAAGAATTACATAAAATCAGAACCTACATAAATATATAATAGCTTATTGGAAATCATCGTTCCATTTTTTGTATTTATTTTATTCTCTTAATCAACCTTTCCCCATTCTTACCCGTATATACAGGGAAAACTGCAGCGTTTGCTTTGGCGATGCTCAGCCGAGTGGATCCAATCTTAAAAGTTCCACATATCTTGTGTCTGTCACCAACATACGAACTGGCTGGTATTTCCAAAACAAAGTATACATGAATTATTCCAATTTTCTCCCAAAAAAACCCAACCATAATTTGTATTTTTTTGTTTGCTTATAGTTCAAACAGGAGAAGTTCTTCAACAGATGGGGAAGTTCTGTAGAGAAATTAAAGTTGCTCTGGCTGTTCGTGGAGTTGTGGTTCAAGCTAGACAGGAATTAACTGAACAAATAATTGTTGGAACGCCTGGTACACTCCTTGACTGGGCATTTCGCCTAAAAGTTTTTGATATCTCAAAAATTAAAGTGTTTGTGCTGGATGAAGCCGATGTAATTTACTTTACTTAATATCATTTTAAATTACAATGTTGCTTCAATTTATTCTTTTAAAAATACGAGGCACATTATATTATTAAAATTATAACTATATTATTGATTCATTTTAATTCTTGTAGGTGATGATTTCAATACAAGGGTTTCAAGCTCAAAGCACTCAGCTTCATCGGTAATTTACAAACTATTTAGCTTATTGTTTGTTTTGTTTTGTTGTTCGAAGAATCGGACCTAATGTCAAATTTTGTATTATCAATTGTCAAAATTTAGAAAATTACCTGCGACCTGCCAGAAAATGTTATTTTCTGCCACATACGATAAGCAAGTAATGGCCTTCGCAGAGAAACTGATTCCTGATGCAGCAATCATACGCGTAAGAAGAGCGGACGAAACGTTGGAATCGATCAAGCAGTACTATGTTGAGTGTAAAGACCGACATGCCAAGTACATGGCCATCAGTAATATTTATGGAGTGATCACAATTGGTCAGACCATCATATTTTGCAAAGTGAGCTTACAACAGTTGCTTTAATATTAGTTATTTTGTATACGGTTTTACGTACCTACCTATAGTTGTAATTCGTATTTTGAATATAACTTGTACATTTATCTTTTAGACTCGACTCGCAGCAGAGTGGCTGGCGGTTCATTTGGTAAAGGACGGACATTCTGTAGGTTACTTATCTGGAGCCCTGGAAATTTCTCAGCGAATTGCTATTTTGAATCGATTCCGCGAAGGTAAATTTTATGCTTATTATTAAAGTATAGGTGCATGTAAAATGTTTCTTTTAATATTTTACGCCATTCTATGTTCACTTGATATTTGCTTTATAAATTCTCCAGGTTTAGAGAGAATCCTAATCACAACGAATTGTATGGCTAGAGGGATCGACGTAGAGCAGGTCACGTTAGTTATCAACTACGATTTGCCATTGGATGCAAACTCAATGCCGGATGCCGAAACATATCTTCATCGAATTGGTCGCACTGGCCGCTTTGGAAAACCTGGAATCGCTGTGAATTTAGTTGATACTAAACAAGACAAAGAGATTTTGGCTGAGATCGAAAAGCATTTCCGAAAACCAATTCTGAAATTGGATTGCGAGAATGTTGCTGAATTAGAAATGTTGGAGAATTAACTTGACTGGCTATACTGGACTACTATAATTGTATGAATGTCTTCTTTTTATTTCTCATCTATTATCCTAGATTCTGTTATTGAATTTGAACCTTGAAACAATGTATTGTTTCAAAATATTGATATTACCTTTCGTATTCACTAAATACTTACTTCATATATCTATATTAACTGTTTCCAGTGGAAACTTTCCACAAATACTTCCTTTTCTATGGTATTATAGTGTTGTACATATTTCATCGGTAGAGCATTAAAGCTAACTCATATTTCGTTAATTATCAGTTACCCAAAGTAACTTCAAATTATATAACTATACTGTCCAAGAATAATGTAAAGGACTATTGATATAAAAGTATAATTCTAGCCTGGAATTTTCAGGATCGATAATAATGATAGATTTTATTGTTATTGTAAACTCCTTCCATAACTTTCAATCTAAAAAATATCTGTATCGCCCAGTATAAATATTTACTCATGGCTCAACACAATAACTTGAAACGCTGCAGTCTGTAATGTTTCTTTATATAGCCCTACACATTGTAAACGAATGAAGTTATACATTATTATTTAGTAATATTTAGTATTGCAGTCTATGCATTTATTACTGAATGCTATTCTACTATTGTTCGTACGTATGTTTTGGTTGTTTGTACTACTGTACTTGAGGTAATAGACTTTGTTGTGTTCTCGCTGCTTATATCCTTTTATTTATAAGAATATGTGAACCACTTTGAATAATTTGTCTTTGATTCAGTATATGTTATTATAAATCATAATTTTATTTTTAAATGTTTGCAATGAAAATGAAAAGATGTTGCCTATACTATAGACATGTATATTTAGATAGATACGTGTCTTTTAGCATTAAATAAATGTTTATTTGAATGTTTAACCTATATTACATCTATCTTTATAAAAGTTTAGTAACGCTGTTTACGATTAAACAACAGTACAATAATAATAATTATTTACAACAAATATGTTTTTGTAATCTAGCAATCGAAGCACAAATATTTGAATAAAGCTATATAATCATTATAAATATATTTCCTCTTCTTTAAATATAATAAAGGATACAAAGTAAGGATATTCAAATAATAATAATTATATAACAACACAAATTAGAGTATTTATCTATATAACATTGTAATTGCACATATTGCGGGCTTCCTGAAGAAGAATTTCACTCATGATCATTCCAATAGCAATAATTATCCAACCAAAAAAATGCATAAAAGCCAAGAACTCTCCTTGCTTATCAAAAAATATTGAAACGAGTAGTAGTTCCACGTTCGCATGAACATTCCAAAAACGCCAAAAGAAAAATGTAACCAAAGTAATCGGCTGTCTTATGAAGTTACCTAATTGGACATACTCAGGTGTGTCGGGTCTCTCCAACACTGTTGTAAATCCGGAAATATATCTATTCCAAAATGTTGAACTAAAAAACCATTGAATTCCAATCCAGACGGGGAGATGTGCGGATCGACATGCTTTGAAAGCCATTCTGGGCAAACACATTGAAGATCCATTATTACTACTCTCTTTCTCTTTTTGATCTGTCCATTGCATTATCGCAGTAGGTAGTGGTGAGTATAAAGAATTATTTTTCAGGTGAGGATGATTTCTAAGGTAAATCCAACATCCAGTGAGAAGGAAGAAACATCCGAAACCATCACACAACCCATCCACGTAATATCCTATCGAACTGAGATTCTCAATATTACTTTTTCCATTCTTTGAACGGGCTACTGTACCTATTACAAAAACAAATTACAGAAATTTTAATGAAAAACACACTACAATATTTTCCAACTATCATCTTACGCATTTGCGTGGGAAATATAATAACTGTACTAATTACCATCTAAGGCATCCAAAAAGTTACGAAGTTCGAAAAATAGCACACCCAGTCTTCGAATACATAGAGAATCTTGAGAGATCAGGCGGGCAGAAACTGTTAAAGAAAAAGAAAAGAAAATATACAGCTCCATTCTTTCCAACTCTGTATAATATTATACTTACTGTCTCACAGATTCTAACATCTACGGCTCGGACCAGTTTTGGACGTCGTTTACATACGTTACGTACATATTGACGTCATAGAGAAAACATGTGCATGTAAACGACGTCCAAAACTAGTCCGAGCCGTAGATATTAGAATCTGAGACAGTACTTCCTTGCTCAAAGAAACGTGGAATGACGGAATAAATCTCGAACAAAACAAATACTATAGTTAATTTTACCTGCTGCTATAAAAACATGGGCCACACTTATGGCATTTGCACTAATGAAATGAAAAATTTGTGAATTCGCACTGTAGAGGAGAGCCGCGAGAGGATTGTACACGTAAAAATTTAACCAGTCCAACAGAAGAGACTTGACATCAATTGTACAAAATGGTGAGATGGATGTGCAGGGATGAAGTGTTGTATTGAAATGAATTGGAAGAGAACCAGAAGAATTTTGTATTAAAAGGAGTAAGTAGCTATCCAGTACTATGAATAAACATAGCAAGGAAGCAAAAAATATAATAATACACTTATTTTCCAAAAATATCGGCCCCATATTTCTTGTAATCTGAATCCCTGCGGGAATTGATTGATTGTCCACGTATTTGTTTTTTCAATGGAAAGACTTAAATTTCAATTCCATTTTCTCTCTTCATGTAGGTATACGACTTTTGCCGAGATTTCCTGAAATTAATAAGAAACAAAACAGCAATTATCTTTTATGATATCAAGATGGACAAAGAAATACTCCATGTATATACTCAAGAAGTGAATATAGGTAAAAAAAAACTTAAAACAAAGTGAAAGTGTCACAATCTCATGTATTTGTCCACTGATACTTCAAACCAATTAAGTACACACACGAGTAATTTATTATAGATGAAGTTAATCTTACTTTACAAACTTCATACTGGAGTTATATTACAAATAAAGAAAAATAGAATATGAAGCTTGAAGAACAGAGTTTAGTCATGACCAGCTTGAACATAGTAAATAGTCAAATGAGAGAATGAGATAAACAAACACTGTAAAAACAATCGGCATTTGAAATGCCTCCTTCCTTACAGTAGAAAAAACAACATTGGTATAATTAGTTGAATGTTTATATTCTTTCAAATCGCTCCATAATACACTCTGTGTATGTATTAACTTATTGTTCTACGTATACATAGTAATAATAATATTAAAAGTACAAGTCACAGTTATTGTATTTAGTATTTTTAGTTTCTTAGTTAGTTGCATTAGCCTTTTTACTATTTAAAAATACTATACAACTTACTATCGAAATGTGGCTAAAGTGAGTAGCTTTTCCTCTCACCTGACTTCACACGACGACATAAACTTTGACAAGTATATTTCTTTTCATCATCATATTTCTATTTCTCACTTTCGTTCATCACACAAAACCTTCTACTGAAACGACTATTAACACAAGAAAAGACTTACTGAATTCATTACTTTGCGTTAGCACGACTATACGATTACGTCAGCGTTCGTAACCCTATTATTATTATGTATACACTTGACTATACACACCTTCCCACAGCAGAGCCGGCTATTCTACATACATATATCAATAGGTAATAAAATTCCAGCAACTGAAAGCAACATGATAAAATATCTGTCCACTTTTAATACCTTCCAACAACGGACAAAATGAAATGTAATGAAAAGTACATATAGTTGTGCGGCTATCAAGATATTTTCCATCGCTTGATAAAACTGGGAGTCAGTAAAAAAAACGCAAGACGAAATTAAACTCTCTCATTTTTCTTTGACTTTCCTCAACTCTTGACATTTAAGTCGTATTGTATCCGTATTGTGGTTCCTTTATGACTAGATTAATGGTCATCGGTTATCTGTCAGCAGTGCTTTCTGACTAAAGTTAGTTTTTCTTCCTTTTTTTTTTTTGGAAAAGTAGTGTTGGTTGGTTTTATTAGAAATTGACGTAAGTATTTACATGTAAAAAAATTCATTATAATTCTACTCTCGTCTAAAACTACGTAATACATGAGTAAATGTGTAGGCACAATTATGTCATTTTCGGCTATTCGTCCCTCTACTTACATGCACGTAATACCCTTTTGTAGGTAGTTTTCATTGCAGTGTAGCGTGTCCGACTTGCACGTGTGTATCTTACCTAATTAATTATATTCCTGCATCATATATGTGTGTGTGAAGAATTAAGTTTGTGGCTTGTGTTTCATTGAAAAGTCGGAAATCGTGGTTGAAATAATTAAGGCGGAAAGTAGTAACAGCCACTAAAATTAACCTTGAGGACGATGAATCAGTCTCGTCATTTAAAACAAACACCAAATTATATAGTAATGTCTTGAGTCTTGATGACTGAACTGATTGTGAATGAAGTAATAATGTGATATTAATTTCATATCAAAACAAATTGAGATGTTAGATTTGAAATTTAATTGTTCCTTTTGTATTATATTTTATGGCTATATGCACTTGGATTCCAATTTTAAGTACAAAATTCCTATACTATGAATGAATTCAGTTTATTATTATTGTAGTTTTTAAGCACCGACGACACTGCATCCCTTTATTAATGTCACTTTTTACTCGTTTTCAAGTATACACAGATATATGAGACGGTTTCAAATATTTAAGGAACACAAAAACTTCTAATGAGTAAACAAAATCCACAGTAGTTGTGTTTTGTACTCAATCTTTTTTTTCGTTCAACTGAAGAACTGTGCCAGGCAGAATGTAAATAATTGTAAATATTAAAGCAGGTTTTGCAACTTTCCTGCAACGTTTTTCAGCTTGAAGTGGATTTTCAGCTCATCAGTTGTCACTCAAAAACTCATCGCGAGTTCAACCTTTTTTCTTGTTTATAAGAATGGATTACCAAAGTTATTGGGAAACTATATAAAATTTGATTGTGGAAGGTCTTTATGATACACTCAATCATTGTTAACATTATTATGGAATTTTATAATGTATCCATGTTGAATTTGGAACATCGTTTTGAAAAAGGTTGCCTGTCTCACAACAACAAATAATGACACTGTGCAATATTCTGTCAAATTTTTAGCTTCCTTTTGTTTGTTCCTTTCATTTATTACATATTATTACAAGGTGAGTATAGCGGAAAGTCGGGTTCAATATAGTTACTACAATGTGAATCGTCGGTAGTATGTATGTAATAACTTTTACACATTCCTATGTGCATATATAGACCATATTGTATCTGCACTACAACTATATGTACCACAAAACACTTTTGATAATATTTGTCATGCATACGTATATGTATAAAACATGTATGAAAAAAGTCAATACGAGCACAACACACACACACAACACAACAAACGGAATAACAAGTGAAATTTTATGAACCACACAAGTTCATAAAAATTCAAAAATATTTTAACGACAACTCACATGCGACACTTTGTGTTCACTATTTCATGTAGGCACAAATTGAAAATTACCAATTGCAATTGTAAATAGCGACAGGCTTGTGTTGATGTATAATAATATACTTGTGTATTTCTAGTTGTACAATAGAAAACTCTAATAAGGCTACCTATTACCGTCATCACGTTATGTTATTTATTATCGTCTTTTTTTTTTGAGGTACACTTTTTTTTTAAAGATTTAAAGTGACGACTTGCTTGAAGAGAGTCTTTTTTTATTTGTATAATGTATGGTAAATGGTAAGTAAATATACATGTATGTACATTTAACCATCGTCTCGTAAACACTGCTTGTGAAGAGGATGAGGGAACTCTGTGTACAATATATAAGGGAAAAGTTTTTGGGCTTTCTTGAATTTGTTTTTATCCTTGACGCAAAAGATACAGGAGCAATATGGATTTTTCTTTACCGTGTATACACGTTAAAAAACTGTATACGTTTTAGTTTTCTTTGGTCGATGAAGTATAATTTAATCATTTTATTACACGGATTTTCAATTCTCCGGTAGTATATGTAAGGTTCAATGTTCAAACTTCAAAATACAAAATATAATATAAAAAAAAAAGATCCAGTGCTCGTCCCTAATCACACTTTTTTACCTTTTCAATTTCCCTGTAGACAAATATTTTTCGTATATAGTATATATAGGTAAATAAAATAGGTACGCAGTTACATTTTGTGAATATCAACAGAGAATGGATTAAAAATGTATGAGTTCGAATATGGGATTTGTGTTTCCTTCGCTAACAAGTAAGTACGTACTTGCATTCCCAGTTTAATTTTTGCCTTCCAAAGTCCGATATAAACCGTGATAAAACCCAAACTAAATATCGACGACAAACGGCAATGCTCCCTAACTCCCTACATACTATCCTATGTGCCGAAATGTAATGAATGTTGTACCGTACAACTTGTACGTATATAATATTACTACGTGTAAGTAAACTCTATAGTATAGACGTATGTAAGAGACCGTAAGTTCATTTCGTTATCTCTTATTTTCTCCATTTCTCAGTAATTTAGTAATCAGAAATAAGAATTCTTTCCAGAGGTATTATGTATGTACAAAGGAAAATACTCAGTGGATACATTTCAGATTTCAACGTATTCAATTCAAATCTTATGTGCAAAGAACCTTTTCCATAAAGATAAACATTTGGACAATATTCCCGAGAATGTTCCCGGAAATGTTCCTGTCTTAATTTTACGGTTATAAAATAAAATTGTACTGGCTAAAAGAATATTATGTCCAAACTTTAATGTTTTCCAGTATTGTTTTTTGAATGTAGAAAACTAAAAGTGATTCAAAATGAGCATTTAAATATGATAAGAATATTTAAAATTATCTTACAATTTATTGCACATGTTATGTAGAAAGTAATTTCAGTCAAAATAATCTTCTATATCAATATCGGGATTGAGGAGATCTTCTCCGAAAGGACTTAGGTCTAATTGATTTAGAATTAAATTTTC
>JAIUND010002658.1:0-20859 GCA_034699125.1 Gisinianus flammeolus
GATGTACTTGGTTGTCAAAAACAGTGAAAACCTTGACAAATGAACGAGGGAGCTGATTTTTTTAAATAAAAGTGAAATCTCTTCTCACAGTAAATATTTGGAGTTTAAATCCGCTAACCCATATGTTTATTTTTCCTCATTCCTCGGTCTCATAATTCATAATGATTACAAATATTGACTGTTTTTACGTAAAAAGGTAATAGAGAGGTTTACGATATTTTAATTGTCGTGATTAATGGAATTCGCAATATCCTATTAGATAAATAATTTGGTAAAAGATTGGTATAGAAATCCCATGAGATTCTTGTCTATAGCGACGTTCTGGGCCAGCTGAAAGCCACTACCTAAATTTATGTAGTTTGATGATCCACAAAATCTCTGATTGCGATATAGTTTAGCCTTTTTTTCAGAATTTCGTCAAAAGTTGAAATTTTTCCCCTGTACCGTTTTCATGTAAATGTATAATGACTTTAACAAATTTAATCTGCATTTTATTTCTACGGTGAATTCACTTTGAGACAAACTACAAAAAGAACATACTATTTACTTAACCTAAATTTTTTAAGCTCTGACAAATTTTCTGACGATGGATTTTTTGGGCACTGGCGAATTTTCTGGCGAGCGAATTCCCAAAATATGTTTCACTTCAGAACTTGATGACTTGAAGTGTCGTTAAAGTTTTTGGATCAGCATGTGTAACGTGAAAATATCGGATATATTTGCTGGGATAATTTATCCTTGCTGTCTCCGAACGTGCTTGAAACCTTTCACGGGAGACGACAATGTTTCTAATAAATATGAAGATGCTCTGGGTCAACATGCAGGTACGACTTTTGACTTTACAAATTTTACAATTTCATAAAAATCTGAACAGTGTTTTTTCTAAAATACATATAAAATCTCGCTCGTTTCCACTATAATCAGACCCACCGTGCTCAAATTTCGTGGATGCCATCGTTTTCAATCCAGAAATATTTGAAAATTCTAAAACAATCGTCGTGTCCCCTGCAAATTATTCACTCCCATTCGAAATAGTGAGTATGGACACAAAGGACGGTCTCTCCATCATGGGATTCTTAATCATGCAAAAGAAATTCAACTACAAAATTCTGCCGACCATCATTTTCTTTCATGGGAACAGCGGAAATATTGGCGACAGGTTTGTTCTTCCAAGTTCACTGAAAAATGTCCATATAAATACTGATAATTACTTCTATATAAAATGTCAACACTCGTTTTCTGTATTGAAAAAAAGGTTGTTGTGTGCCAAGAAAATTTACCATGAGATGAAATGCAACATTTTACTGGTCGAATACAGGGGCTACGGGTTTTCAGAGGTAATATTAAACCAATTAATGTACAGATACAATAGTCAAGTCTATTAAAATGAAATTAAGAGGATGCATAAAGGGTTATGCAACCGAGCGAGGGGTTTACCTTGATGCCCAAGGGGCCTTTGATTACGTGGACAAACGCCCAGACTTGGACTCTACAAAAATCGTTGTTTTTGGAAGATCTTTAGGTACATACAATAAAAATTAATGGATTTCTATATTTTTTAGTTTGATACTCGGGAATCAAATTTTTAAAATGGCGTTTTTTTTTTGTTTTTTATGAAAATGAATTTAGGTGGGGCAATCGCAATAGATTTGAGCAGTAGAAAAGGTTACAAAAATCGAATAGCAGCCGTTGTAATAGAGAATACATTTTCCTCTCTCCCCGAACTAGCTCGACATATCCTTCCCAAATTCCTTGTCCCTCTCATCAAATTATTTCGATTATCCAACAAGGTGACACTCAATCACATTAAACATAATCTCATTACAGTATATTATAGTTATACTTATTTTATAATCGTACCTACATAATGTCAATAATCTCTCTCTTGTTTATATATATAGTTTCCAAGTTACAGGAAAGTCTCCCTCATCGTTCGTCCCACACTTTTTATTTCCGGTTTGAGTGATACTTTCATCCTTCCGGATCACATGACTAAACTCTACCTGGAATGTAGTGCGGAAAGAAAGCAAATTATACGATTCCCGGATGGAGATCATTTGAATTCTTGGACCCTGTCCGGCTACACGAGTCACTTTCATGAATTCATTCACTCCTCCGTCAAACTGTATCCTCTACATAAAATCATTGCCCTTCACACACATTCAAAAGATGAGGACGAGTAAAAAAAACAATGAGCTGATGGGAAACAGTCCATATATATTTACTTTGTATAGTTGTATAACATTATTAATCATTGAAAAGAGCTCATGTCATGTCATGTCATTTCATTTCATTACAAAAAAAAAAAACAAACGATCAATTAATTAATTTTTTGGACTTGGCATCAGGTAAAGCTTTGAGTTGCTCCAAATCCTTCTTGAGGGCTTTCATTTTAGCTTGGATGAGGAGGAGAGTGTCATTTGTGCTGGTCGTGGAGGAGGAGTCTGAACTAATTGAGGATTCACAACCGAGACGTCGGAGGACTTTATCCAAACCCCGTCGAATCTCCAAATCTCTATCATCCGTCTCCAATTCCTGATCATTCTCTCCACTATTTTTCATTTTATCCATCGACTCCTCCATGAAATTAACCAAAGACACTTTCACTAAATCCTCTGTCACTTCCTTTTCAATTGTACTCCATTTCCCTCCTTTCTCTTCCCTGGACTTTTGATCTTTGAGATTGAGATTATGGTTACTCGTCTCATTTCCAATTCCATCCAGATCCAAATCCATAGTTTTATCCATGTGTTTATCCTTGAACAATTCTGTTCGTTCTCGTTCCAAATGTTTTGTGATTTGTGTTCGGGATCTTTTGTGATTTTCCCAGAGTTCTTGGAAGACTTCTTCTCCTTCTTTCCCACCGATCCCTTTTTTGCTCTTATAGCCCATCTTTTAATTAAGCAAAAACACAGAGTTCACAGTTCCGTTTCAAACTATTTGTTATTTAAATTAAATAAGTATATGAATAAAGGATAAGTCTTTGAGTCTCTAGTTTATATAGTTTAATTTACTTCAGCTTTCTCCAGTAAATCAATTTCCGAAACTAGATCGACAGCAATATCCGCAATTTCCTTGTCTTTTTCCAAGAGGCCCATGAGAGTTTTGACAAACTCTGGACTTGTAGAGTTTTCCGGGAGCAGATCGTCATCACTGGGAGCTACGAAATTGACCAATTCGCTCTTGATTATGTGCTTGTACCGACCTGAACATCAAATATTCAATCATTTATACTCATATTTCCTAAATAAAGACTAATAATAATAATTAGGTAGTATAATTAAACGAGTCGATTTACTTTTCAATAAATTCATTTTCCGTTGAAAATCTTGGTGATCAAAGTCATCGATTAAAAGAGCTTTGATTCGATCCGGGATTTCCACCTTTTCTCTCTCTCGTGAGGGTCCACAGAATGGGACTTTGGTCACTGTCATTTTACTCGTAGCTCCACCATCATTCCCGTTGACTTTTTTCTTTAGATTGGACTCGGATTTTAGTTTTTTGATTGGATTATTTGGGGAGTGACGAACTACTAAGGATGAATCCACTGTCGCTTCAGAGACCGAGTTTTTGAGTGCCGAATAATTATTGTTCCTCTCCTCACCCATTTGCATCTGTAACATGGATTCAATTTCTTCTTTTATACTTTCATCCGTCACTTCTTCAACCACGTTTATTGCATTTGGATTTGGATTGTGTATTTGTTTTTCATTTCCCTCTATTTTCTTTTCCATTGGAATGTCAAGAAGAAGCGTAGAATGCTTTTCAGTGACGTTTCTTTCCTCTCTTTGGCTTTGGGTTTTGCAGTAATGATTCTTACTGTAATTGTTATGAAGATTCAGATTCCCCGCAGCACCAAAAACTGGGTTACTCAGGAATTGCTTGAGATCTGCTCCCATTTGACAACTTTTAAATTCATTTGGTGGACTCGGAGCACATTTCATGTTGTTCTTCTTGCTGTTCTTGTTTCGATTCATTGCTGAAGTCTGAGTTTCGGATTTTGAATATTTTTGATGTTGGAATTCATTAGATTTCCGGTTTTTTGTTGAGAGTCTCGTAGAATTCCCTTGGTTGTTGTTGCTGTTGCTATTCTCAACTCCTCCGGTCGTTGATCGACTTCTACTCAAATGGATTTTATTCTCTCGGACATGAGATTGAGATCTTTCTTCTCGTCCTGTGTTGGGCTTCGTCTTTACTGATGAATGAGAGATAGATGGACAAGCGGAGATGGGCCTTTTCCTCTCATCATCATGAGCAGAACTCACTTTCTTCAGATCCGCAGGGTTTTGAATTTTATTAGTTGCAGTTTTGTTATTTTCAGACCCGGGACGAAATTCGGACTTTGAGACTTTGCTAACAACAGGGAGGAGTTTTTTCTGTCCTTCCATTCTTTTCCTAAAGTGGGAAAAACTTTAATTTATGAACTAAATAGCAAATAGATATAGTAAATTACAATCTGGGAACTAAAGAATATTTTTAAAGTCATTTTGTTAGCATTTATTGAGACTTCATTTCATTGTGATATTATTTACAATCATGCAATTACTAGAGGAAATAATTAACAAAATAATTTTGCGCTTGGCTTCGAGCTTCTTTTCTGCTTTGTCTAGCAAATGGCAAATATCAATTTCAACTATATTTCAAGTTTTTCCAACAAAATGTGTTTTCTGCAAAATTATAAACTTGTAAGCCGCCGTTTTGTTTGCTTTGGTTCAGTTTATTTGGAATTTCATTATAACTAACGCAACGATATATTTGGTCTCTATAGGGTTTTCCCCCAAAATGATGAGTGTGGATGAGTGAAATTCCAAATTCCTCACCTTGAAAATGCACTGATTTTTTTGAAAACGTAGTGTAAAATGGTATCGAGTGATATGTACTTATATATCTGTATAGGGATGGATTATGAAAATGATGTGTAGCTAATGGAATGCAGTCAATTTGTGTGTCTGCGAGTGGGTGGTTTACACTTTATTCATTTATATTCATCCCCATTTGTATGAATACACTCGAATTTTTCATTCCAACTGCACAATTTGCTGAATTTCCCATGTTCTCTGTATTTTGTATTTGTATTTGTGTAATGTGTTATATCTGTTGTACCTAGTTTGAGTTCATTCACAATATTCCTCACTAAACACGTATGGAAGTTGAACATGCACAACGTTCCGGTCTACCTCTACCTGTCAATTGCATTTTATACAGAGCAGTCGTCACTGGTCGTTGCTGCTGGATAAAATGAATAGACGCAGAATGCATACGATAATATAAATAATTTGATCTTTATTTGATTTCCGCCTTCCCCCTTTTTGACGTTTTCCTTTGCACTTTGCATTTGCAAGTATATGTAACCCTCCTCCATTTACATTTACCTATACCTATACAGATACATATACACTATGATATGAACCACATTCCCACAAAATAAGGGGATTTTGTTCTATTATTTTGCTGCTATATCTACACATTTTGAATGTGATTATTTGATTGGCCTGTATACATATTCATTCTGATGATTTGTTCCCATTTATAATTCCATGTAATTTATTCGTATATATTGAATGACTATCAACAAATGATTTTCTACAGCTATTTTGTGGATTCTTTAAATAACTGTTATTTTATTTTCAATAAAATTACTAGTCTATATATATACCTTAATTATTATTCAAGTTCATTGGCCGCAGTTTTTTTTTTTTGAAGGCATTTCTGAACAAAAGTTGCAGGCCAATTAGCATTTACAAATGATTTGGGCATTATCGACTTGCTGAAATCCCGAAATGAGCCAGCAGAAATGAGAGAGATTGAAGCAGATTCCAGATTGTTTCGTACTTAAAATGGCGTAGTTAATCTGTGTAATTCAATATTTAGTTGATGTCGCAGTGCACGGAGGAAATGTCTGTCTGTCTGGATTGTATAGGTACATACACATTACACATCACATATTATTATGTATTTTTGTACAGATAATATGGAGTGATTTTTATAATTGTCTAGGACCAACAGGCTGAACATTAAACATGGAAAACCAGAAGCAAAACCAGAAGCAGAGTTTTGCCGCAGGTTAAAAGTTAAAATCTCTGTGGATCTCATGTGTATAAGTATATGTACTGATACAGATACAGATATAGAAAACGTAACTGTAAATGTAACCAATACATAAACAATCACATGCTATCAGGATTTCAGTATTCCATATTTGTAGCTATTTTCAGTGTATGTAGTACTGTGTAGTGTGTAGTCTACGAATTATGTAAGGGCACCTCTCACGTCCATAATAAAATAAGTATATATACATAGTATATATACATAGTTTCAAAGTCCGTCCATTTACATGCATAATATGCATACTATATTTACACGTACATCCTTTTTTTTACACTGTGAATGGGATTTGGTTTCCTCTTTCCCCTTTCCACACTCATCATGTCATCATCCTGATGATCGGTCATCGTATGTACATACGATGAAAATGAAATGAATCGCCTGTTTGTTTGGAAAAGTAGGAAACACACGCAAATACAGAAAAATGAACAAGCAGAGTATATGTACTTACACATTGTACACACAAATAGCTGTACTCAATACAACACACATGCACTGAATCATGCAGGTTGTCTGTATCTGTCCGTCGGATAGTTTGTATTCCCGTCCATTCTCTCTGTCTCTCTCTCTCTTTCTGGTTCATAATGGAAGAGGATGCCTATTTATTTCGTTTTGACGGATCACACCCTTTGATTTAATTCCTCACTTCTGACACTGACAGTCAACTTCAAATCCCCAATGCAATGATTCCTAAATTCCCTCTAATACAGCGTAAATATTCTGTTTGTTGTTACATATATGAATAGTCCGAAACTCACATCTGAATGGCCAGCCAATGCTCTCTCTTTCTCTTTCTCTCTCTCTCTCTACAGTCATTTCACTTCATTTTACCTATCATTTTCATTGTACATGGAAAAGCACCGAGCATGAATCCTCTTCCAATTCACCACCAAAAAATCCCAACTTGACTGTTTCATTGTACTGGGATGACGATCACTATACTTCCGTTTTCATCACGCTCCCATCTCTCATCCTCTCCACACATTTAGTTTATTAGCAATTATACTTTGATTTAACTTTGATTGCAGTAATAATAATAATTATTATTATCATTAATTTTTAAGGTCTTCCCTGGTTTTTTTTTTTTGGTGTCTTTGCCGTTTTCAAGTTATTTAGTGCTAGAGAATCTAGAACATTGAACAAAATTCTGTTGGATTTCCAAGGGAAAAGATCTTGATATAAAATGTCAAGATCCTTCGGGACGACTGGAAACGGAAATGGTGAGGTGAAGAGGACTTTCCAAACGGGTCAGTCCAATAATTTGAATAAGAATTTTGATTCTCTTTTGATATTGGAAAGATCGTTGGAGAGGGATGGTCAGCAGTGGGTGGAGAATTTAAATGTGATTGAACAACATTTGGTGGACATTGTCGAGACAATTGGGCAAGAGCAGCCACTTTTAAAAGCCAATTTCATTCTCAGACGACTCCCCATGTACACCGTAAGCAAAAAACAAAAAACAAAAAAAAAAACTCGCTTTATTTCTCTCATCTCTCAGGGAAAAATCCGAAAATGCTACAAAAAATCAAAAAATATATACGCTAAGATGAATTCAATAGGATTTGATGTAGTTATGTTATATTTTTCTTCTCATTGTCACAGACGTCGTACACAAATAAGAACGAATATGCGGTGGTACTGAAGGATCTGGATTTTACACTTCTCTCCCCCCGACGTCACTCGACCATTGAGAAAAGTGCCACCCCGAATTTCGGGCAAATTGAAATATTTCACAAGAGTAAACCTTCGGAAGTGCAATCATCATCATCATCCGGGACGCTGGAAAGATGCGTTCATGGCAGAGAGAAAAAATCCCCCTTGCTCAAAACTGAAAATATTCTGAATGAAATCCTTACTGACAACAATGCTTTTTGCAGGTTTTACTCAAAAAAAAAAAAAATCCTTTCTCTTTCTCACATGGATATACTATTAATTTCAAATTTAAATCAAATATTTTATGCATTTATAACTATAAATTCCCTTGTCTGTCTGTCTCTATATAGCCATGAAATATTTAAAAAGTTTGCTTCCTCCTTCATCCGAGCTGCAAACAAAGATGCAGACGAGTCGGACACGGAATCTGAGGAAGAAAATGAAGAAGAAGGCCCTTCTGAACGTGAGAAAAATAGAGGAGATTCCCTTTCCGGATCTCAACCAGATGAAACATGGATGAGCCAAAGAAGAGGGAGGGGAAAGGAGAAAGAAAAAGAGAAAGTGCAATTGATTGGTCCTCATTTACTCCACGATCTGAAAACGAATAAAGAAGTGGGGAAAATCTTCACACTCACCCCCACCATCCCCACCACCACCACCAATAAAACCCACAAAATCCTCAGTAGTTCAGAACGGAAAGCGAGCGAGTCTCAATCCAAATTCAAATCCAAGACGAATCTCTGTCGGATCAGCGTCAACTATTTGAAATCCTTCCTCGTCATTTCCTTTGAAGACACGGAAGTGATAGTTCGTCCATGTCTTTTCCATGATCAGGGTTACAGTCGAGTGAACACGAATCTCCTCGAGCGAGTCCCACTTTTCCACACAAATATCCTTCATATTTGTCAAGCCTTGAGTAAAGGCGTCCTCCTCTTCCCCACCAGTTTCGAGACGCTTTGGACACTTCAATTTTGGCCGAGTGAGTCCCACATCATTTGCCTCTATCATCCCTCCAGTCTAGTCTCTCGCATTTTCAAATTATACTCTGCATTCTGTTTGAATCCTGGGAATTTCTGGGAGGCACTGAATAATTGTTTCCTCATTGGAATGGATGACATGCACATGATGGACTCCCTCTCCTCCACCATCAATTATGGAGGAACAACAACAACAACCAAGGACAACAAAACACCACATTCCCTCACCATAGACTTCCTCTACAGTACTTTCCTATTTGAAATGGAGAAATATTCATCAATTGAGGATTGGGCTCCTCGGAATTTCCATCATCGCTTCATGAATCTTCTCACCTCCACCGTGGACTCGTACGAAAAAGGTTTCCATGCTCATTACTTCACCAAGATCAATATCCTCCGTGGGATTTGGAAGGACTCCCTGGACATTGACATTGACATTGAGCATTTTGGGAAAGAAGAGTCCTCTGTCCTCAAAGAACTGGATGACATTGAGGAATTCCCCGAAGATAATAATACAACAACAAATACGAACACCAACACGACAAACACCACGGATTTTGGTTGTTTGGGCTCGGTGGAACGATCTGCAGATTATTTGGACAATTATGATGATGATGACTATGGACTTAATTTTGATACGTTGGAGACGGTGGACATTGATGACTCGGATGTCTTTGCTCAGTCCTACTCGAGATTTTCTAATGTCCCCTTGACATCGGATTTGGTGTACAGATCTGTGAATCCTTTTCAATCCATGGATAATCTCCCTGCTGCAGCTCATCATTTTTCGGATTCTCATCCTCTGGATAGAGATCGGCATCCAATTCCAATGGGATCCTCCTCGGCTTCTCATTCTCATCATCATCGTCGACATCATCCCATGTCCACATCAACGCCGAATTCAAATCAGAATGGTCCGGGTCAAAATCTGAATAAAAAGAAATCCAAAACATTGTCCAAAATGTTTGGTTCGAATCTTCTCCGTCGTTTCACTTCCCTCGGTCGGAGTGCCAGTGATGCTCATGAGCATTTGCCCACGTCGACGACGACGACGGATGGGAAAAATAAAAATGAGAGTAGTCGCTCCATGGCGGATATAACAGCTGGATTTGAGGAGAGTGTGGCTCACAATCGACGAGAGCAAAGTCTCCATCGGCATTTGAGATCCAGTCCTCAGGGAATGAGTAGTCCAGAGACTGATGAGACTTCCTTCAGTGTACTCAGAGAAAGTCGAGGTCGAAGTTACTCCGTCCCTGCTGCCGTTTTGGGAGTAGCCAATTCAAGTGAGATACGAATCCGGACGAGAATCTCTAGCGGAAGTGGAACTGCAGCAGGGAGTAGTAGAAATAGTAAAGTTGGTCATTCGGAAGACATCCATTCCATTTCTAGTGAGAAAAGGAATGCCGAGTCCATTTATTCAAGTATTTTACAGATCCTCAAAGAGATCCCACCGTCAGATCATTTGAGTGACTCGGAAATCCTTCAGGATTTGGATACGAGTAAGAAAATTTTAGAGTCACAAGATGAATTGATTCATGAATGGACTTTAGTGATGAATGAACTCCCACCCCCCAAAACTGTTTGCCCCCACACTTTCTCCCCCAGACAACTCCAGTACATTTCTCAAGTCATTCTCAAAACGTGTCAGTGCTCTCCGACGGCCATCAAATTGAATTCACCACTATCTTCATCATCTTCATCCATCACGGAGCAGACGAGGATGAATAAAGTCCCTGCATGGGAAATCAGTGGGGATCTTTTGCGGACGGTTTTACATCAAATGAGATCCGAGCCTGCACTTCATGAGTCTTTGAAAGAGAAACATCAGAAACCCATCAAGAGACTCAGTCTCAAGTCATTCAAAATGACCATTTCTCAAGTCACTGGGGCTTCTTCTGCGGCTGCTTCTGCTTCTGCTAAAGCGAATGCAGTTGGTGACGAGTCAAATCAACATTCACATTCAAATTCAATTGCACATTCGGCTTCATCCACATTAAAAAAATTGAGTTTCAAACGGCGACATTCGGATGTTTGTACGGGTCATTTGAATCCTCCTCCTTCTTCTTCTTCTGGGGGAGAGGAATCCAACGAGTTGGATTTGACGGGAGAAACGCTTGCTATGGAGGAACCGGAAATGGTGGCAACGAATCGACTCCTTCAATGGCTTTGGCAACTTAAAACATCGGATATTGGGCGACTCAGTTGGAAAGCCAAGAAATATTTGGAGCTCCTTCACAAGTCTAGTTTTCATAATTCTCATTTCATTGAGCAATTCTCTGAAGAGAAAATATTTCAGTCGATGGCCATTCGATCGGCGGTGGCAGTGAGTCGAATCATGAGCGATGAGAAATTCCCAGCCTATGTCCCCCTTCTTGCTGCCTCCAAAAAAGGTTGGCTCTGGTCCGAAATGATTCTTTCTTTGGCTTCTTGGAATAAAGAAAAAGGATTTCCGATCCTCGCGGATATTCCACTTCCAAATAATACATCAGAGACCATTGATAATGACAATTATGAGAGTCCAAGAAGGATTTTACTACGGGATATTTACATGACAGGGAATTCCATTGGGAATACTCTCAAGAAGATTAAAAATTCGGAACCGGATGCAGAGGCCGTCACTCTAGCATTTCATTCGGAATTGGCCACACCATTAGGATGGAATGATTTTGAAGATCCAAGACGTCCAGGCCCTTTTACAGTACCCATCCTCATTTTCTCTTCTCTTGGATATTTTAATCAGTGGGAAATGATTCCGGGCAATATCGTTCAAGTCATGGTCCGACTCCAGAAATTTAATGTGAGCAATCCTTTTTTTTAGCCAATTTTATTATCAGTAAATATGAAATATTTATTTTGACTTTTATGTTTTTTTGTTGTGTTTTCCTCAATATATAGAATTTACAGCATGTTGGAGCTTTACTTTTCCCTCCACATCGAAAAACAGCACTGAACGAAGTACGGAAACTAAATAAATCTCTTTCATTTCGAACTTTTCAATTTGATGACAATGTCATGTCCAAAACTTTTAAAAGGTATATAGTTTCTCCCTTTCTCTCCATCTCTATCTCTTTCTTTTCAATAATATAGAGAACCAAAATGAAATGCCATTTTGTAAATTTCGTGTGGAAATTTGTAAATAAATATGTATGTATTTATGTGTTTTTTTTAAAGATTAGCCAGCTTACGGTCAACAAGGAGATTGTTTAGTGGTCTTTATAATCCAAATACCCGACCGGACGTACAAAGTCCTTCACTCCAGAGATTCCACACTTGTAAAGAAATTGGATGTGCTCAGGAACGAATTGGAGATACACAAACTTCATTTTACAACGGCAAAGAATTTGAATGTACCAAACTCTAATCACATATATTTCGTTTTTATTCAATTAATGAACCCATTCAATCATGCAATCAATGTATCAATCATTTCCCGTTTTAACTTTTTTTGAATGACAAAGTGTGATAAGTATACATGTTATGAACTCCTGACGACTGCCTCACACAAACCGTTGACAATGCTACATTCCAGTTTAAAATTAATCAGTTTAATGGTCTAAGAGATTATAACCAAACATGAATAAACAACCATATTATTATGTAAACTCTGGTCAACATTTCCAGCTAAAATAATCCCTAAAATGTCTCTCTATTTCCATGAATCACAAGTTGTGATTTGTACACTTTTTTTATGCCATTTTAAAGGGCATCGACCCGATGGGAAAACATGTTTCTGTTTCACTGTTTCACTTCCCTTTGCTTTCTCACTCCTTAAATTTTTCAAAAAGCATATATTATTATACAAAATGAATGCAGACGCATATGCAACAAATCATCTCAATTCACACCACAACCGGCATACAGGTTGGAAACTTTCATAAATATGGTTTAAAATGCATTTTAAACCACATGCATTTTAAACCACATTTATGAAAGCTTCCAGATGGATTTAAATGAAATTGTGTAACAGAGCTTTTTCCATGCGTGTGTTAAGAGTAAGTGCATACTCTTGACTTGAAAATTGAAATCAAACTATATAATTATGCGTGAGCAGATGTGCAAACTTTCGGGTTTATAAGCTGCATGTGAACCCCATTACAAAATCATTTCACTTTTTCTGTTCAATCAATATATGTATTATATCGTTATATGTAATACTTATAATTGCTGCTAATTTTTTAACACTTTAAGTACAACATCTTTTAGTTTCTCAAAACTTTTGGTACGACAAAATGTCTGTTGGAAAATCATTTACTGTCCTTCAATCTCTTTTGCTTTGCTTTGCTTTGCGTTGTGGTCAAACTTGCAGAAGCCAAACCCTCGGCATTCGAGTCGCCAATGGTTCGACATGTGGACCAACGTAAGACCATTCATGACGGCCAGCGTAAGTTTTTTAATTTTAACCAACCATTTTCTACGCATTCGGACTAGACAGTTTTTTCAGTTCTTTGATGAACATGTCAAATTAAATATTTTTATTTGTAGCTCGCATAGGATTTTATGAATCTCGTCAGCGTAAGAAACAATTTTTAACTACTGATATTCTGTGTAAAAAAATGTAGTAAACAAATGATATGATTTGGAATGGAATTTGTGTAGCTCGCGTTGAGGACGGGATTTTCGATGGGCAACGTAAGAAACTTTTCCACTTCTTTTATTCCTTGGGATTGATATTGATGAAAACACAAGAACGTTTGTAAATTCTGAATGAAATCGAGGATTCTCTTTAGATTTCTTTTATACGTACACACAATTATTTTTGTTAAATGTTATTTGTTCATGGGATTTCAGAATTCGCTTTCAATTAAATTGTTTGTTTTTGAAACATCAACACATTTTGCAATTTAAATGCTCAAATTACAGAGCACAAAGTTTCATCACTTTATTTAATTGGATAATGATGATTCTCTGGTTTAATATATTTTTTTCAAAAAAAAAAAAATATACATATTTTTGGTATTCAAGGAAAATACTATCTATCAGATAGATTAAATCTTAAATCTATTAGATTTTATGTAATATTAAATATTTAAAGTCTTTGAACTAAAATCGAACTCGCTCCACCGCCCCCGTTGCATATAGCAGCTACTCCGTATTCACCCGTGCCCAATGCATGACATAAATGGACAACAATTCTAGCTCCAGACATGCTAAAAATTCGTAATAAAATAAAATTATACATACCTACTCATTCTCGTCAACGTGAAGCATGAAAAATATGTAAATGTGGAAAATATTTACCCAATTGGATGACCAAGAGAGACAGCACCACCATTTACATTAACTTTGGAAGGATCCAATTCCAGTAACTTAATATTTGCTAACACGACGACGCTGAAAGCTTCATTGATTTCCCAAAGTGAAATTTGATCCTTTGTCATTCCATATTTTGCAAGTAACTACAGTAAAACAAATGATCAATACAATTTAAGTAAACATTCTAAAATAAACAATTTAGTGTTTTTTTATTATAAAGTAAATATACGTAAAAGTACCTTTGGAATAGCTAGAGCTGGTGCTGTGGCGAAATCAATTGGATCTGATTCAGCGTCATAGTAACCGACAATTCTGGCTATAGGTTTTCTCCCTGCTGTTTTAGCCATTTTTTCGGAAGATAAAACTAGAGCTGCAGCCCCGTCATTTAGCGTTGAAGCATTTCCAGCGGTGACAGTCCCTCCTTCTTTCTGTATACATTACAAAAAAAATGATTATTACCAATCTATACAACCTTATTCATATTGTGTCTCATTGAATACATAATAATACACATACCTGAAAAGCTGTTCGAAGTAAAGGAAGTTTTTCAAAATCGACTTTTTTATATTCTTCATCGTCTCTAATAATAACTTTTGGTTTTTTATTTTTCAAAATTTCAACTGGGAAAATTTCATTTTTGAAAGAATTTGAAGCCCAGGATTCTGCACTCTTTTTATAACTTCCCAATGCATATTCGTCTTGAGCTTCCCGACTTATTCCCATTTTGACAGCTGTATGTTCAGCACAATTTCCCATGTGAATTTTATTGTATACATCCATGAGTCCATCACCAACTATACCATCCTATGAAAAATAAAATAATAATAAAAAGGGTATACACAAGGTGAACCATGCTTTGGATAGTAAGTAATTGTTTCTAATAGATTTTACAGAATCATTATTTATAGGACTTACGACTAGAGTTGCTCCTCCATAGGGGAGTTCTCCTCGTTTCAAATAAAATGGAACATTTGACATGGACTCCATACCTCCAGCAACCATTAAATTTGCATCTCCACATTTAATATTTTGAGCTGCCAGCATAATTGACTTCATTCCAGAAGCGCACACTTTATTAATTGTAGTACACACGGCAGTTTTGGGCAATCCTAAAAAAGATTAAACATACCTAATACCTAGTATAACTAGTAGTTTTTCGTTTTACATACAGACACATGCATACAGTTTGTTCAACTACACATTTCAGAATGGAATTACCAGCCCATGTTGCAGCTTGCCGAGCTGGTGCTTGACCTAAATTAGCTTGAATTACATTTCCCATGTACACTTCTTCAATTTCTGAAGCATCTATTCCACATCTCAGTACAGCTCCCTGCACAAATTGACAACAATTATTCAATATTGATACATTGCTCAATAACGAAGATATCAACTACCTTCGTACATTTAATGATTTCCTTATAAATTAACTTACTTTTATGGCTTGTGATCCTAGTTGTGAAGCTGTCAGTGAAACAAAATTACTACGAAATGATCCAATTGGAGTCCGAACAGCACTCAAAACTAGAACTTCATCTTGCCTTTTAATTGTTGTCGTACTAAAATAATATTGACTGTTCCGGCTATTATTATTCTGTACAGATGGTAAGAGGAAGGAGAGATTCCGTCTTGTGGATCCATTCCATTTGACAAGATTCATTATTGAAAACAATTAATTAATTCTGCCAAAATGATGTTATTTAATTTTTGTACTCGTGATGAGAAAAAAGTAAGAGCCAAGACGCCAACCAAGACTTTGGACTTTTTTTCGTTTTGATTTTTGAAAAGAGGAAGACCCCGCATTTTTGTTGAAGTGCTCGCTGCAGCTGTATCGCCATCAAATTTTTGTGAGTTTGTTGTTCGCTGAAACACTCTCGATAAAAAAATCAAAATGTTCGAAATTATTTTTCTAAATTATAAAACATCCCTTAATTTAACTATGAAATTGAATAGTGAAGTGTATTACGAGACAGGATTTTAATATTTTAGTGATCAAAAGTGCAAAAGTTCCACATCATATTTTGATATTACAAGGCAGTTTGTGTGTCATGTCTAACATCCTGTTGTACGTACATAATAAGAAAGAGCGTCTATCGTGCATATGGACTCGAAAGTATTTTTCCTCTGTCTGTCTGTGCCTGATAACACGTTGAAAAAGGAGAACGAGATACAGACAAGAGTTTTTGTTATATTAGATGATTCACAGAACTTTTCCTACAACTACAACGGAGTAGAGAGAGAAAGAAGAGAAGAAGAAGCAATAGTTTGTTTGAAGTATATAGGACCAGAGGCTGTTTAAATTCCCCCTTGCAGTGTATACTGTGTATGTGCAACTAGCCTATGTGTTCCCCCAATAAGTAATTCCATTCATTTTCATTGGGTGTGGTCCTTGGGAACTTGATAATTCCTTTTCACAAGGGGAAGAAGGATCAAAGGTCATATATATATTTATAGAGAAATACTAGGAATTGAGTGAGTTACACATTCGAGGAAAAGAAGATATCGATTTAGAATGATTTTACCACCACAGTCTAGGTAAGACAGTGGAATCACACTAATTTTTCTCATTTAAAACAGTCAAGTGATTTCAAAGTTGTGTAAATCATGCGAAATGTGTACTATAGTACATGTACACAATGTGTGTAGCTGTTTTTAAAGTTTTTATATAGTGAATTTAACGTCTAAAAGTATACATATTTTTTATATGGTTTTATCGACTAACAGGCCAGTATCAAGAAGTAATAATAATAATAATTGTGTGACGGAACCCACAAGTAGAATGATTTTACCCACACAGTCTCGGTAAGTTGAATAAATTACACGCATTACAAAAACGATTACAAGTATTACACAAGTACATATGTATATACATGTACATAAAGGAAAGTGTAGAACAAGGTCATTCCGTACATACAATGGATGTAGAGATAATATACAAAATACAAATGGCTACACATTATGAACCATGAAAGTTAACTAATAATCAAAACTATGTTCTTTTTTGTTTGTTTTCTGTAGAAATGAGCAACTTAATAATTCATATAATAGGCCAGCTGTAAACTACGACAGACTCAAATCCGAATATGAACGTTTAATGACTTTTTTAAGTGTGCCACCATGGCCTGTGTCTTATATCCAGCCTGCAGATTGTGCCCGTGCAGGCTTCTTTTTCCTCCAGGACGGCGACAAGGTGAGAAACGTTTTAAACAAGTCCAGCTGATGTCGTATGTACATACTACAATCAGTTTTAGTTTGCAAATTACAAACTGGCATTGTATTTAATTTTTTTTTTTTTTTTGAGAATGCTAATAATAATGATAATTTACATAGGTTCAATGTGCATTTTGCCGTGGAGTTGCTGGAGAATGGGAACCCCGTGATGTTCCAATGGTTGAGCATAGACGACATTTCCCTCGCTGTCCATTTGTGTGCAATTTACCAGTTGGGAATATTCCTATTAGCCAAGAAGACGAAGAAGAGGAGGAGGATCGTACAGAAGAAGAGTCCGAATTACCATATTTTAGTGGTGTAGACGTCTGTGGACCATTTGATGCCGCTACTATGCATCCCTCAAGTGGACCCGAAACAGGTAAATATTTAAATATGTGTATATTTATTTGTACTTTCAAAATGAAAAAAGAAAGACTTTCAATAGTTTCAATTTCTAGTCATAATTCAATAATTATTTAATATTTAATATCTGGATGTTATTGTTTATATAGCTCGTGTCCGAGGTGCTCAGCCTCTCTCCGGCAGTTTCGATGACGTCGCAACAAATTTAGCCATTAAAACTTGCCGTGGTCCATCAAATTTACATATGGTTACCCCTCAATCTCGCCTCAAGTCATTTTCAGATATGAAATGGCCCACGTCCGTTGGCCAAAGTCCTGAAAAAATGGCCGAGGCTGGGTTTTATTATATGGGATCTCGGGATCATGTCAAGTGTTTTTATTGTGATGGTGGACTTCGAAATTGGGAAGCAAATGATGATCCGTGGGTGGAACATGCAAGATGGTTCCCCCGTTGTACTTTTGTGCTCCTCAATAAGGGCGAACCTGCTTTTATTAATAAAGTAACTACAGAAGGATCGAAAGCAGACCAGCCACAGCCACTCACATCTAATACAAATAATAATTCAAGCCAACCCAATTGCAGCGTAGGGGTAACCTCGTCAAGTGCTCGCTGTCAACATAGCAGTAGTAGTGATGAGGAAGAAATGGAAGCTGCCGTTGTTTTAGAACGGGATACAAAATCTTGTAAGAAAGATAATAATTTTTATAATCTCTAATTTTATTCAAGGTTTCAAATATTTCTAATAAAATTCTAATTTCTCGTATATTTTTTGTCTTTTTCTTGTTCTAAATAATAGCAGATACTGAAGTTGCCTCATGTAGCGGGAGTTCGAGTGGTGTTTCAACAAGTTCTAGTTGTAGTGATCGAAGTTCGAGAAATAGTAATCGAGAATCTACAAGCAGTAGTGGTAATAGTAGTGGAGAAGAAGACGAAACTGTTCTGGAAAACAAGACATTGTCGAAAGGTAACTTTTTATTTTTATTACTATTATTTACATGAGTATTGATAATTGGTATTGATTTATATTTTAAATAACGATAAAGTTTAATTTACCCAAGCTCACTTTCTCTTTTCGTTGTTTTTTTTAAAGCAGAAAAAGAAAAAGACTTAAAGGAAGAAGTGCGGAAACTGAGAGAAGCTCGCCAGTGCAAAATCTGCATGGACAACGAAGTTTCCGTGGTTTTTTTACCGTGCGGTCATTTGGTCTCATGCACATCGTGTGCCACTGCCTTCACCAATTGCGCTCTTTGTAGGGAACCCATTAAAGCTTTTGTACGCACCTACATGAGTTAAATCTACATGTTTTAATCGTAAATATTTTAATATAATCTTCATAATCAATGCCACACACGCCCCAGGAGTGGAAAGTAATGACCTCTGAACTCTGAGCCCCGAAAAATTGTAATTATTATTGTAATTATAATTGTATTAACGAATGAACTATTTAAATGTCACTATACACGTACAAAAAACTATAAACATTAGTGTAACACAACTTGTCTTTAAACCACTCGATGCTTTCTTTGAAACTGTAAAAACTGTACCTAAATATCGATAGAATCTGCCTAATAATAATATGTAATTGTAATTTATTTTCATTTGAATAACGAACAATATTTTGTTGCAATATAAATTAATTAATCATCAAATTATTTATACTTAATTGGCTGTATATGTTTTGGTTCCTCACTGATAGAAAATGAACCTTTTATTTATATTCTCTACAAAAAACAAAAACAAATTATGCTGTATATTTGAATCATAAATTGTATAGAGTTTCATTACATATCATCTAATTAAATAGGATAAGAATGATGTTGCACTTACTCAAGTAATAAAGTATTACTATTTTCATTTAAAAAAAGGGTTTCCTTTATTCTATATATCTTCTTTATAACACTAAAATCATTAATTAATTTTGTTTCAAATTAAGTATTTTTTTAGATTTAATACTTTCACAAGTACTTCTGCTTACTACTCACTAGTACTCACATTGTAATAGTGTTGGCGTGCGTTTTTTTTTATATATACACGAGTGTTTCGCAGAATATAATAGAACCTCATTTATATTACAATAATAATAGAATTATTTTTTATTTAAATAGACACATACAATACACACACACTCAAAGGTATTAAATTGATCTAGTCCTTTTTTTACTTAAATACATACTTTTACTTACTAAGATCTATAGTATAGTATTTAAAAAAAGTTATATTCAATATGTATAGTAGATAGGTATATAGAGTGAAGGAAATTAAGTCGTCGTCATTAATTTCATTTCAGTTATTTCATCTAGTACATGCGGCGGTTTGTAATAATGTTTTTTATTATTTGTATTTTATAGAATATTACTGTTGTTCTTGTTGAGTATGGTTTCATTTTGGCATACTTTAACAGTAAAAATGATTGGTACACATTGTCCAAAAAGGTATAAATTAATTATGAAAAGGAGTCTATTAAGTGGTGCCTTCGACTCTGCCATGCATTGTACTGCCATGCATCGTAGTGCCTTGCATTGCTCGGAAGAGAAATTGTTTATCGTGTCCTTCGAGTACAAGTAAATGCCGTAAAGTTTGAATCATCTATAGAATTCCAAGAAAATGAATTAATTAGTTTTACCACTCTCCATATATATACTTATACATACAGCCCAAAGAAAATGGTTCATGGTTTCAATTTTTATTTACCTTCTCCCCATCATTAATAACGCATTTGTAGTAGAAGCAGAGACAGACGAATATCACCAAAAGTGGTAAACTCCATTGTGGACATTTTACATGAGCGAGGAAATATACTGTCATGTTGTCTTTAATTATCGTCTTTATAAAGTCCCCAACAGTTCTAAACGACAACGAACATAGAAATATACGAAATAAAGTGATTAAAATATCTTGAAGCTACATATATTTGTCAAAAATTGTGTATAGTAATGTGTAAGCATCGTGTATAGTTTTTGAAAATGTATACATTTGTATATATATAATATATATATATTGTGAATTTGGACATACTGATATTCTTTGAAAGGTCCACAATCTGTAGAAGGCTTCATCCATCCAAAGATAAATGTAATCATTAAGGTTGTTATGAAAAATGTAAGCAGTTTCATCTTGATCATCAGTTTCTTTATTGGCCTGTGAAAAAATCAGAACGTTGGAAAAATTAAACCCATGATAATGTGTGTACACGACTTGATGATATTATATTAGATTATTATTACATAGGTGGTTCAACATGAAATGATATTTGGTATGAAGGAAATATACTAGAATGATCAATTGCGTAGTAATTTAT
>JAIUND010002659.1:0-20858 GCA_034699125.1 Gisinianus flammeolus
TGTATTTCAGACTTTTGCTCTTACTATCTCACACACACACACACACACACACGGCACACGGGTATAAGTATGAAATTGTAGGGAAAGTTTTACTTCCACATGAACTTTGCAACCTAAAGTTATTTGCCCCACCTCCTTTTTACCTAACCTCTATGCATACAGATCACGTTGTTTACTTTCCTCCTTGATAAATTCGATCGGCTTACGTGTACTACGGGATAAGGATAATGTAGAAAAGCCAGAGATAGTATGCACAAGATGCCAAGGTTTCTTTTGCCAATAGACTTTGACTTTTGTGTCTCTAAAGACGTTTTTCTCTTCCTCCACGCCTTCCTCTTCTTGTTTTCCATCTTGTAAGAGAATTTCCGATATTCCATCCTTATTCCTTATCCTATACATGGAGACTTCCCCAACTTTTCCCCAGCTTTATCTTTGGTATGTTGGTAATCACTGAGAACAAGGAGAAATAGGAAATAGAGAGCGAGAGAGAGAGAGAGTACTTCACCAACTACACATTGCTAATAGCAACATGTACGTACATATTTTTCACTTAAACTATGTGAAAAAACCTCAATGTAGTTGACTATAGACTAAAATCCTTTAGATATTTCGTATTTTCCCTTGGAGGAAATTGCTAGAAGAAAAGAAAAAAAAAGGATGCATGTGTAAGTTGTTCACATTGGTGCCTGGAGACTCTCATCTAAGAGGAGTCCTCTTTTGTATTCTCTCGACTGTCAACTCCAGTTAAGAATAGTAATATTCCACTACACCGGATATGGAGACATTTGCAATCGTTGTGAATCCATATCATATATAGATATGAATATATAGTCATCTCTGTCTCTCTGTGTCTTCTCTCTCTCTCTCTTCTGTTTAGATATATGTAGTTTACACACGTATATGTGTACATGAACAAGACGAGAAACAGCAGGAACTCAAACGAATTCTCGTCAACTCATCGTTCACCACTGTCGGGACGATCAACAAAACACCAGGCATTTTCTTAGCCTGATGCCGTGACGGTTGCACCAGGGTGACGGTCCTCCAAACGGACTACTACATTACGCATGCATGTAATATCCAAATATATCTCTGTACATGGAGCAGAGGAGCCATCCCGACAGAATAAAATATGAGATGAGTAGATGAGACCAACTCACTTCCAGCTCCTCACTTATCTCTCCGTCCTTTTTTACGACTCCTTGATCAATGACTTTGTCGTCTCCCATCTCCATTCATATTCTATTCACATTCTCTTCACATTATTACTTATTAATATTCGATGAATTTATCATGTATATAGTTTTGTAGTCTGTACAAACCAAACCATTTCATGCACACACATCACGACTGACAATCATCTCCATTCATTTAATTTCATTCATCTTTTCCTAACCGACCCTGTTTAATCATATTTATATGTACTTAGATTCGTGCAGAATATGACTGACCTGAAACGAAAGGACAATGTTTTCAACTAAAACTTAAATTATCCTTTGTCCCTCTTTTGCAACCTCGCCATTGCAAAATGGCTCAAAGTAAATATTTTATGATGCATATATATTAGTTTGAATTTAATGTACTCGTCAATCCAGGATTCAGGATTCAGCTCATCAAAATAAAAATAAAAGACACATTTTTTGTGACCATTTCGACTAAAGAGTCAGTTGTTGATTGTGAGGAAATGGCTCACCGCACGCCATGCAATCATTATGATCGTACCATCTCAACTTTCAACTTTGTAAACAAAACCAAAGAGACCAAAGCCAACATAGGTAATAGGTACGTGTACAATTGTACACCAAATATAAATATATAAATAAATATGCATATCGTGAGTATGTTCATGTCCATTGTCTATACTATTTTGTGCTTCCCGAACATTCTCACATTTAACACGTCGACATTCCAATGCTTTTCCTTTCGCCAAGTAAATATTCATCGGGGACCATCACGCAACTAAACATGACAACGACCAATCAGGAGCTAATGTCAATTTCATTAATAAACCGATACGGACGAAACTTTCAAAGAAAACAAATATAAATGCGTCGTCCCATCCCATCCCATGCTTCTTCTTCTTCTTCTTGTCTTTACCATATAATAAAAATTCTTTTTTCAGTAGAGACACCCGATAGAGACAAAGAAAAGGAGCGCGAGCTAAAACGTTGTCGTCGCGCCCTTCACGTTTGCCTCGACGATCTTTGAAGCTTTTCCGCTGATCGCGTGATGAAAAAGGCATTTTATTTCCTATCAATATTTTATAAGGTGTGTGTGGAAACTTCATCCTTCCCCCCATCACTCTACTGCAGTCTCTACCACTACACTACAATAAGACTTTTCCCTTCCGTATTTCATATATAGACATTCGGAACGCTGAAACGGGTTCCCTCATATGAAAAGCTATATATTCATCCATCTTCCTTTCCATTTAAATTTAGTCAGTCAGGCCATGTATAGTATAAATAGTCGTATAAATACATATTGGGTAAAAGTCAAGGAATGATAACTGGAGCATAGGCGGCGGACGATGACGACGACTACTATTACTTTGTCAAAGACAAATATTCATTCTTTGTACAGAGTATGTATGTATTAAAGTACCTGCCTTTCATAGATATCGTACAACATTTATACTTATACGCTCTCCATGGACAAAAGCCTGCCTGCGCGGACACCAAACAGGAAAGATACAACTTTAACTGGGAAATACATACACAGGTTATTTACATGGGTATTTCGTTATTGTTATTACCATTTCCATGTGTACGAAGGAGAAATTTTTAAAGGAAGGAATATCAATACAATACAGAATTCATACAAATATATACATAGATATATATATATATATATGTACATTTTATACACAAAAAGACGATTACGATGATTACCGTGTATATATCCAAAAGTACACATGACTCTACATATTATTTATCGACACAACTCCACACAAATACTACCAGCAACCCCTTTCCATCAAATTCATCTTCCAGTTACTCCCCAAATTCTCTTTCACATTCCGCATATACATAATTTAGCATTTACTTATTAGAATATTATTCCATGTGATCAAACAAGAAATGAAATGAGAAATGTACACGAGTTTCTATTCTCAAAGTACTAAAACATTTAGATCAAATCATCATTTCCCTCCAGCAGTTTTTTACCCACGGGTTAAAAAAAACTATCCTGATTACCTTTGAGAAATTTCATAAACATCTTAGGAAGTCACACAAGAAATCCGAAATGTTCCTTATTTTGTTTACAGCTCCTCAGTGACAATGTTGACACAGAGCTCAGAAAATACTCGTCAGAATATACAGCCTATTGTAATACACACTTTGGAAAACCCTTGATATCTGAACAGTCACAAGCTCATCATCATCTCCTACATACACAATGCCGTGTGTGTGTGTGTGTTGAGAGAGCACTGACTGACGATGAGTAAACTTCATAAAGAATTTTACTGGCGGCTCAGAGAGAGAGAGAAGGTTCTAAATCTAAACAGACCATTTTATTTCCTTGTCATGTTCAATTTCAGCTTTATCTGCACCTAAAGGGTAATTGTGATATTTTGTAACTAAACCTTAAACTTTTATTAGCATTCCGTCACAGCAGTACATTCTGTAATCAAATACAATATTGCTCAATTTCATTTTTCTTTCATCCTCTCTACAACTATATATCCATGGACTGTCTTGGAATCGTATTTATATTCACAGCAAAGTTTTGAGAGACAGTTGAATCAGCAATTTCTTCCACTTTCCCACTTGTCTCAACATTCCTACATACTTAAACTTGATATCCCAGTTTTGATATTCCTCCCTTTCTCTCTACAACTTTTACAGATTTCCAAATCAAAATTTCATTTCAATATAATATAAATGCTCCAATAACCTTTCATACAAGCTCACTCGAAGTATTGAACATTCCATAGGAAAAGGAAAAAGAAAAACATTTGCATTTTCTTATCCCGAAAACATTCGAGCCATTTAGACTTTGTAGAAAATCATCCGATCAATATCGTCTAAACTTTTATATGCAAACTCTAATTTCCTGTGTTCAGCAATTCTTTCTCCTATCAAATTCTTTTGTAAACTGTTTATAAACTTAATATCTTTTCATTGGCGTATATAGTACAGACGAAGATTGCACTCTCCCCAAATCGTACTGTACAATACAAAACTTTTTGTTTCTCTGGTCATTCCTCTCAAGAAGTGAAATGGGGTTAGGTAAGAAAAGTAGTTCAACTCTTGGCACATTTTTTTCATAAAAAAAGAAGAGTAAAATAAAATTATCCCTGGGATGTGGATGTGGACATGTTCAAATTCATAAAATGATGTAGACGTCATAAAATATAAAATATGGTATCACTGAATAATTGAGAATCATCGCACGGACCTTCAGATGGTAGTTGCCATTAGGAATTTGTTGCTGTTGCTGCTGCTGTTGCTGCTGTTGTTGATGCTGTATGAGAGAAGCACATTGCTGGCCGTAGGCAGCGGCAGCAGCAGCTAGTAAAATTTGAGATGGATGATGATGATGATGAGCTGCGGCTGAGAAACCAAAAGCAGCTCCTGGAGCTGATAAAAGAGGGGCTGCACCCGTAGGAGGACAGTTGAGCGGGATGAGACCCGGGGCGCCTGGTTTCGTTCCCGTATGATGATTCGGTAACGCTGAAGTAAAAAACAGCCACGGAGACTGCATACTTAAAGATCACAAGATTCTAATCCCACTGGAAGAAGATGATGATGAAGAAGAAGAAGACCAACCAAGAACAAAAGTCTAACAACAAAAATATTCGCCGAAAGACGGAAAGAATGGAAGAAACCAAGAGCAAAAGTCAGCGAGACCGTTCACCTCTCGACTCTCTTCCCTTTTTCTCTCTGTCTCTCGCTCTTTCTCGTATTTCTCGTTCGGGGTTCCAAGAAACTCCGTTTCCGTTCAAAGTGAAGGGTCAGTGGAAATGGCGGGTCGAGAAACAGTTTTTTTTAATTTGATTGACACTTTAAAGATTAAAGATTTTGTTGAGCGAAAGATGATGATTAATCCGTGAACTCAATGAATGATCGTGAAAGGGGATTTCGCATTAAATTCATTACAATGTTGGCAAGGACTTTTATATTATTTTGGCAAGGATGTTGCCGGGTATTAGAAGGTGGTAACGTTATTGTAGAATATATACAGAGGCGGTGTAGCAGTGTATAGTGTCTGTGTTATAGCATTCTTTCGTCATGCCAGATTGAACATGTACTTAATGTATTGCAGTTTCCAAAAAAACAAGTCCCAACCATAAAGAAACACAGCTGCTCTTCACGTGCACATGTATAGGTCCATATCCAGGAGGAGTAGTAGATACAGAGAGATATCCCAAAATGCATTCACACACACATCACAAAAACTTGGAGAACCGAATTGTCTACTCTGAATGTTGGATTCGTTTCAAAAGAGGAGTCAGTCTGATGGAAATCGCCAACCAGGATAGTCTGGGTCATGAAATTAATACAGAATGTGGGCCCGCATGTAAGGAATATTCCACCTCCTCCAAGCATTTGTGGCTTCATACAGCGACAACAAAACTATGAGGAGACGGGTAAAAAAAGTCCAGTCAAGAAGAAGAAGACGGAGACTGCAGTAAGATTACCAATCGCTTTGGGAAGCACCTTCGCTCGCACAGGACGTTTGTTATTTTACCATCCACGCTCCTCACGATAATGTCACTCACTCATCGTCTTAAATAGCATGGATCTAGTCAACTTTCCTATTTTGACAAGACAGTGCCAAATAGCAAGTTAAACACCTAAGCACCAAATCCAATCACTTGCTAATTTCCTTGAAAACTTTTTGAGCACCGTATGGTTCCACAGAAAAGGGAAATGACTTTTTAAGACTTCTTTCTTCTTTTTCTTCCGTCTGTATGTCTCTCACTCTCTCACTCGGACGACCGTCTCTTTATCTCTTATCTCTCACACATATACACACTCGAATATTTCTACGTGTAAAATATAGTAACATCCCAATGAAACTTTTCAGTTTAACAGCCAGGCTTTTAGACAAACGGAATCACAACTTATGGAGACATGGAGTTTGTACATATATACAGATATATACTCACGAGGAACACAGAACAAATGTATATTCTACAACTTGGTCTTTTGCACTCTTTTTTCTTGCTCTGGAAACAACGGGAATGTTTCGTTTCGTTTCGTCTCTCTCCTCACTCTCCTCTGTGAACAATACCTCTCTGACGCCACTTAACTTCCTTCCTTCCTCCACTTTCTGTCTGCATAAACTTAATTAAGAGCCAACTTTGGATTTGAAATTCATTCTGGACTAGGAAAAACTCCTGATTCTCATGGGATCTCACTCTCAAGTCGGTTTAATTAGTAGAATAAAAGCAGCTCAAGTCAAATTCCACGTTGAGAGAAATATATACAAATTACAAACACTGCATGCAGAGAGAGAGTCGAAACGTTACAATATACAACTATACACACACGAGAAAGCACACACACAAGCTACTCAATGGTCTCTCTCTCTCTCTCTCTCTCTCTCCCTTTCTTTTGTGTTTCCCAAAAGACACGTTTCTCCAGGAGGACACCGAAAAAATGAGTCAAGTGTGAGAACAGAAATGAAAATGTGAAGTAGTTGCTCTCCAAAGATTCAGAATAGAACTGGGAGCGTGTGTACGCTTCGCTCATATTTTTACTCTGCCTGGCTCGCTGGCATCTCCTCCTCCTGAAACTCTCCTTCTCATATTCTACTCTTGTGCACAGCAAGCAGTCAGCTTTGCCACACACAAACACACAGACAGACACACATACACCAAACACACTCACTCACTCACCCCTACTACATACATACATACATACAGTACAGCCTTTACTTTCCTTTCGCTGTATTCTCATCGTCAGTTGTACACCATCTCCGCAACTTAACATACTCACGCACATCACACACATACACGGCGACATAGAGACTACCCTTTGGTGCTTGAAAAAGTCAGCATTACAATGATCATGAGTATATAGAAGAACGTACAATCATCTGCTCTCTTCCATCCAACTACAATTACAATAGAATTCGAGCTCTATTCTACTGTATTTTACTGTTCTCTACTATCAGCACAGACACACAAATATGCATAGACGACAGAGAGAAGTATTGAGGAACTCTACCCGACGACCACACTCGCACCAACATCTCAACAACTCTCTGCTTCATTCTCCAACCAACATTCCATACAACAAATCGTATCTATAGCAAACAACAGTACATTTTCACAAGTTTGCAAAACCAATTTTGCATCGTATTCCAGTATAACTTTTCTCACTTCCCCAAGCTTCTCGGTGTTTGCTCAGTGAGGCAAGAGGAGGAGAAGAAGAAGAAGACTTTAAGTGGGCTTGACAAACTAACTTCATTTTTATCAGCAGCACCTTTTTCTCCAACCGTTTCCCAGGGTGTTCAAAACACGCACAAAATAATCCCATAGAAATAAATTCAAAGACCATGCATCCGTTTAATTTTGATCTCATCTCCCCCTCCATTATCATTAACAATGAGCTCTAGAATATAATTTCTAAATAGATATGTATATTATATTATATTATATTATATTATATTATATTATATTCCTTCCCTATTATTTTCTTCAAGATTCTCCTTCAACTTTTCCTTTTCACACACCAAATCACGATTCACAATGATCATTTAAACCACAAGAATTTTACAATTCAAATTTTAAATGAAAGCTAGTTGTATATTCTGAATAGACTCAATTGAGGATTTGTTGCACAAAGGATATTGTACTCCTTCACTTCAACGGTTACCGAAATACATCACGGCTCAAATTATACACTATATATGAATATCACATAATGATTCAGACTCCCCAAATCCTCAATATCATGGTAATAATAATAGTATAGTGCAGAGAGAATTCCAGCTAATCGAGTAATTGTCGTAAAACTTGTGTGTTCCATAATAACCATGTATTCTAATAACACGTGGAAATATTTCAAGTCCGTGTTTAGAACGTTAGACATTTGTTTTTTTTTAGTTCATAAATTCCATCAGCTTCACCTTATCAAGTAAAAATGTGTTAATCTCATAAAACATCAGACACAACAAATGCAAGGAATGCGAATATATCATCAAAACACTGCGTAAAATCGTCTTTTTTTACACATTAAGCAGTGAGTGGAGCAGAATAATGAAAGATTTGAGGGAAAAGTCGTAGTAAGAAGCCGTCGCAGTGTTTAATTTCATTCCCCTTCTCCTTCAACACACACACGGATCCCCAAAACTATCCATAATAGTTTACAGTCATCTAAAGCAAAATGTTTGTTGTCGCCTCTTGATCTCAGCCCTAGATTCCTAAGTACCGCATGACTATCGAATTTTCCTTATTTCATTTCTGAATCCACTCACCACCAATTTCCATTTAAGTCTTTAAAGTATAGACTGGAAAGTTTCGAGAAATTATTCCCCATGTTATGTCTCTCTGATAAAGCCAACCAACTATAAAGAGACGCAAGAACCATATCTTTTACCATACCAAATCGCTCTTGACATTATTATACTACAGTATTATTATTATTATTAGTATTATTACGACTATAGTTTATATACTACAGTATTACAGTTTTCGGAGTTTTCAATAATAAATTTCTCTACTTCCCCTTTCATTTCGTGTACACATGATCTTGTACATTTTTTTTTACTTTGCCTGCAGTTGAATTTCCCAAAAGATACTGTAGCCATTAAACTACGATGAAATATGCAATGTGAAACAAAATGTGTACAAACTTTGAGCATAACGGTCCTGAAAAACGATTCTGAAATTCTTTTGTGATTTATCAGGATAAAAACAATCGACAATTAAATTTTAACGCTGTCATATAATAAAAAAAACCACGTACACACACACAAAAGAACTTTTTCATTCTTTATTTCTAAACCACTGCATTGCACCTACACTGTATTGTCCGTATTCTTCAAACTCTGGAGCCCATCACGATCACTGATCGAAATCAAAGACAACGCACACTATGTAGGAACACTACAGAAGTACAGGTAGGTAATTTTATTGGTAGGAAATATGCTCTACTCAACGTCAACGACTATCGCCCAACATAAAATGGACCATTGAATACGAAAATCTTGCCCCTGCCTGCCTCATACTAAAAGCATTGGTTTTTTTTGGTGGTTTGTACAACAACCGTTTCCCTTACATCTTCTCAATTGTGTACACAGAACTCACTCACTCACTCACCCTCTCTCTCGCTCGCTGTGTACCGGGTAAAGTAGAGTAGAAACTTTAGTTTTCTACCTTCGTCCGCCTAAGTAATTACTTATACCCTCTCAATGAAAAGATTCAACAATCAATAGAGTCCATGTTATTGATACTGACTCATATAACTTTCTCTGGAAATTTCCCTGGGTGATCGTCTCCTAATGGACAAGTTTTATCGACTCCGGATCTCATACAATGAAGATGCTCGTCTTTTCACCAAAAAAAAAAAAAAACACATACATATACACACAGACGAGAATTTCATTCTCCATTTAATGAGATCATGGTAGTTTATAAATATTTAGAACACGTATTTTTTCAGGAAAAAAAATAGACGTGTACGAAATGCGCGTGTGTTACGTAACGTGATATTCATTCTGTTTTTGTTTCGCATCTGACGAACATAAATTTATGGAGGATAGACGACAACCTTCAAGACATGCGGCTGCAGAGACGGCTCGTTTCATGTCCACAATGGATTTTTCCACATTTAAAAAAGGAGATAAACACTGAAAAAAAAATGGAGGCGAGAGATCTATATGAGAACGAGCTCTATTTGAAAAGTAACAAGATCCGTATACACATTTAGCTACCACACCAATTATTATTAGTCCTAATTTACAAGGAGGGCTTACCGCTGGCTTAGAGGGGATCCGATTCAAAATGCCACAACAAATAAATGTTAATACTTTTTTACGTTATTAAAATTGCTACAGCAAGCATAGTATTTTGTCGGATCAATTATATTAGTCATCCCTGAAATCCACCAGTAATGCTCTTATTTACAAAGTAAACTAATTGGAAGGATTGGACAAAGGCTATACGTTTCCTCCTCCTCCCCCCCCCATCCTGCAAACTACACATGTTTCCCTCCTAATGAGAAAATTTCTGTTGGCAAACCAAATGTGGACAAGAAAAGCTCGTCAAAATTTTCAAGTTTCAAATCAAGTTTGATTGTACGCACATACCAAAGAATACATGGAGACGAAGAGAAAAGCTACAGATACCACAGGACTTGAGATGAAAATATTAAGCGAAAAAACCCGACTTAAGACATGGAATTTCCATTCCAACCATGCAAGAACATATAAATTGAGATGAACTTTCTCTCTCTCTCTCTCTGTCTACAAACAGAGTTCCAACACAAAGGAGTAAAGTCGAGATATCGTTCTCATTTCCTCTTTCACATCTCACTCCATCTGTATCCCCCCTCTCTTCTTGCTCTCTTCACTAGTAATCCATTCAGCTTACAATCAGTCAGTATAGAATCTCCATTACCTAGTTCTTTGAGTTGAGTAGAGTCGAGTAGCTGGATATTATTACAGAAAGCTAGTTTTAATAAGACGACTATCCGCTATTTAGTAGAATTTTAACTGGAATGGATCTACATTTATAATCTACACACATGGGAATCTCATCTGTCTGCTGGAATCTCAACTTGAGTCTTTCCAACAGGGTTTTTTTTTGTAAGTTGCTCTTCGTATCCACAGAGACGCTGTCTCTCCCAGAAATGAATAAATGTTCGCTTAACTTTCCTCCAATGTGGCTGGCGAGTCTCCTGGCTGATTTAGGTAACTTGAGAACCTACATTCTCAGCATCAAGTTTACCATATACCACCAGATTAGCAAAAGTGCCGGTTTGAGAGAAACGATGAAGATCACCATTACATACAGCATATCACCGGAATAAGAATACGGAAAAATTACTTGAGCAGATTCACGGAAGAAAAAAAGTCATGATAAGAGAGAATACTAGTTCATTTCATAACTTTATCCTACCATATTTTACCATCTCACGATCACGATCCATAATTTCTAAGAGCCTTACATACTTTTGCTTTCTTCTCCCATCCAAATTGTAGGAAGAATTGACAAAAAAGCTCTTATCCACACACACTGAAGCACTATAGAGACGCACAGGGAAATTCCTACTAAAAGTCACAATCCTATTCCCTTTTCCCCCGGTGTGTGTGCGTGTGGGTGTGTGTGTGGTACATGCTGAATATAAATTTAAATACAATCTTTGGGAGGTTTTCCTCTTGTACGAAAAAAACACGAATAAAAATGGAAAAAAAAGTAGAGAATGAAGAAAGAAAAGGTCCTCCAAAGAGACGTCAACACACAAGTATGAGACATTTGATTGAGTAACAAGAACCTCAATTTTGTTGGAAAACAGCTTGAAACCTTTTTATCTACATATCCATACTTCATCATAAACTACAAACTGCACGCCAAATTGTGCACACAGTGACGGTACAACCGTGAATGAGGTACGTGAACTTTGGAGTTTGCGAATTTATACATACCTAATGCCTAATAGTAAACTGTATATGAAAATGATTGTACTCAAGCTATACATAAGTGCATACAAATACACACACAGCACACACACACAGACATCGTACCAAGAGAGAAAGATTGACGGAAACATGGAAAACCATTGCGTATTGAAGAAGCTTTTCACATAAACTTTATGTTCAACATCATCTGCATTGTAAATTCCCAATGAATTCCCTCACGGTATTAAGAAGTTTGTGCGGAAGGATAGGGATACGAAATAGGACGACTTTGTTACGTTGAAATAAAACGCTTAACTCGGATCCTTACGAAAACAATGGAGTTACAACATGGCCGTTTTTCAAACTTTCCTCTCCAGTTGTACATATTTCCATTCCACGCAATCCCATCTCCATTCACACTCCACTTCCCTCTTCATACATATTACACTGCCTTGTTTTCCTGATGATACATTTCGTATATTAGGTATGCCTTGATTGGTCTTTCTAGTCCTCGTCCTCGTTTTGGTCCCCATCCCAGTCAAATCCCATCGTTCTAGCTCATCCCATCCATTAAACTCAATCTATTCTCTCACAATAGCCCATTAAAACAACAGACTACTTGTTGTTCCGCCGATGGAGTCACCATTTTGGACCGTTAAACATGTCAAGAGTCATACAGATCCCTTTTTGGACGTTACCGCTATGCCCACTCACATTTAGCCATTCTGCTCACCCATTAGAATTTCGCTCGCTCGTTCACTCACTCCCTCCCTCCTGGTTTCGGATTCAACAGTTTCCAATACAAGTATGTATTTATCTGTACGTTCATACACTGACTATAGAAAATTGGCAAATTTTTCATTCATCTCTAATGAATCAAGAAGAAGAAGAATGTTACAAAAAGAAAAGATCTAGGACCAGCCAGCTATTTTGGATGTGTTGTATTGTAATAAAATATGTAGTTGTGTAACTTTAAATAAGATTTCTCGTTTCCAAATTGAATTCTCGCTATCGCCCCTCTGGATCGCTGTCACTCTCTTTCTCTCTCTCTCTCTCGCCCCTTCCATTACTGAATTAAAATGTGGATCAAAGTTTAAAACCCATTTTCATTTTAAAGCAAGTGTAACTTTTCTCATTTGGAACAGTTAAATTGTGATCACTAGTACGTGAAAACATTTTTAGCTGAACCAGCCGTATACTATTTTCGAAACATTTTTAGCTGAACCAGCCGTATACTATTTTCGAAACATTTTTATGAACTTCCAGACAATTGAATTTATTTTCATCATGAGCATATTCTCGCGCGGATATACCAATTTAACAAGACAATCGAGCATTTTTATGGATGTTGTGCGCGTCACAGCGTGGAAAATGGTAGGATCTATATATAGGTACTATTAGGTACACACACACATAGAAACGTATGTATAGATTGTCGCTTAAATCGTCGAGGAATAAATTTTATGAGCAAAATGAATGTACTCGGATTAAAATTTATGACGCCAATGTACTGTCGGATTAAAAATGATTGAGCCTTTCTCTCTCCTTCGTAGCTCCTCCCACTCAATGTATTTGAAATGGGCAAGGATTCCTAAATGTGTCCTTGGGAGGCTCAATTATTAAAAATCCGACAGTACAATGTTTTGTTCCAAGTATTAAAAAAAAATTAAATACTTTGTGATAGTACGAACTACAATAATTATCACCAAAGTCGACAGATTGACTGACTAAATAAAAAATATATATTATAAACTTGCTTCAATGTATAATATACCTACATTGAAGCAAGTTTATATATTTTTTTAATATTATATACGATATATTATATCGTACACACGCCGGACTGCTGAGTTCATAGATTTTTACTCACAATCTCAATACTATGAGCAAAAAAATCATTAGTTTTCAGAACATGCTTCATCATTTACACACACACTTCCTCTTTCCTATACAGAGAGAGATAAAGAGAGAGTTGACATTTACACACATCAGCATGCACAAATTCGTTTCATCGCATCGAGATTAAATAATGATTGTTGACTGCAGGTCAACTGAGAACAAGTATCCCATCGAATTCTTATATACATACAGTCAGTCATACAACGCTCTGACTTTAATCTCATCCAAAATATTATGCATAGTGTTGCGGTAGTGCAATTAAGCATGCGTTTTCAGAGAACAATAAAAAGATACATATTCTCTACTATTTCCCCGTCTACATGACTCTGTTATGCCAATCTCATCTGGTTCTCTCTTCTCTCACTTTTTTATTATTACCAAACATATGAATGCAGAAGAAAAAAACTCATAATGTATGCAGTCTCCGAGATGATGTGGACTTTTCCTTGTGTAATAAAATAATGATAATGCAGTGGAATATGGGGAACAATAACAGAACTGCACAGGTCCTTTTTTTCCTAAAAAATACAGCCAAGAGCTATGCATTTGCGTTCACTATTTTTCAAACTTTCCAGAATACATATACATACACATACATATACATGAAAGGCTTTTTACATTTTTCCTCGAGGAGCACGGAAGAACCATCAAATAAATTTTTTTGTGAATATTCTTTTGCCGAGCAGAACAAGAAATTCTAATTAGAATTCTAAATTCTCTATAGCTCATCCGAATTCTTTGGACTCTTTTTGTGTATACCTCCATACCTTTATGTCGCAATGTCCGTCCCTTTTTTACCGTGAGCTTAATACTCTTGTAATACCGCAATATGAATGAAACATCAGCCGAAAATATGTGTACTTAGAGAGCTAAAACAAGACGAGATGCCGATTAAATAAATATCTGCTTCAGGTTGATTTATCAATGATAAATTATCATATATAGTGAGTGCTCTCCGCTCTCCTCAAATGTCATTACTCTATACTCTATACTGTACAGGGTAGACGGCAAATATGTACAAAGAATTTAACCGCAAAATTTATTAAGCACATTAGTAATTTATTAAGGACATGCAGTTTGTATGTACTAATATTAAGAGCATAACGAAAAAATAAACATGCTGCGAGGTCGTAATATGACTTAAGAATGTTCACTCACACACAAACACACATAAACAAACACGACAAAATGTGCTTTTAACGTGCTTGTAATACACTCGAGGAAGATGGTGATATTTTAGGGTTCCTTTTCCATTAGATCCACAAGAAAGAACCATAAAAGATTTTCTGCACCGCCAACATGTATTTATACGGCTACACACGTCGGTATATTCTGCACTCTTCTTGTATGTACGAATAAAACTGGGATGTATGTAAATGCAAATGGATAAACCTTCCCCATCTCTGACTCCTTCAAGTCCACCTCCTGCAAGTCTAGTGCAAAACTGGAGGGAAACCCTCTTTGGCGAATATGACGACGACGACAACACACTGAGCATACACACACACGCACACCATCCATCCAATATCCAAGTAGGTATGCAACGGAATGAAAAGATACATGATAAATACAGGAAATGAGAGGAAGATGTTGAAGGAAGAGCCCAGGCAGAGAGAGAGGGAGAGACAGCAATGTTCTGCAAACTATTCAACCCAACCAACATTACGTATGTATGAATCTTTTGCCCTCAATATTTTTTGCTTTTAGCCTGTATATCGAACAACAAAAAAATGCATACGAGTCGTCCTGGTCCTCCTATACATATTTACGACATGCTCACACAATACAGATAATAGACATTTATATTTATAAATTTATCCGATACACACAATGAATGCACAGCCTTCCTTCAATATGTACACTTTAGTTTCTGAAGACTAAACAAAATCGAATTGTATTGAAAAAAAGTCCGTAAATATATATGCATGCTTGCTTACATTTGCTTACATATTACATACATACATACTATTGCATACATATATAGAGCGTGAGTGTGTGGAGGGAGAAATATAATAACATGTACAATTATATGCCGTCACTAGAAGGCATAAACGAGACAAAAGCAATTTCATGCAATCTAAGTTAAATATAGAGTAATGCTGCACACCCGAACTAGAAGAGACAGAAAGAACCTTTCAAATATTGTAAATGGAATGAAATGGAAATTGTATGAAAGGTTTCGGATGATTTGACATTATCACGACGTCGCTAGCGACATAGAAAAATACTCGACCATGTACCAAAGACCAACCTGCTAGTCGCAGAATCATACACTGCGAACAATTCAAACACATACAGGTTTTAACGTACCGCGCGATACCTCTCTCTCTCTCTCGTTCCATCTCTTCTTGAAAAAACCTCGCGATCAATGCGATTCATTTCTTACAGAAACACGAGGGAGAGAAAGAAAAAAAAACTTTGCTAAAATATCTTCATATGCTTTTTACGCATCTCCTCGCCCCATGACTAGGAGAAAACCTGTCGGCCGCCTGTACGTTCGTATATATATATATATAGCGTACGGAAAGCGGCATGCACTTTATTCGACATGTCAGTCTGCTCATCCGTTTTATATACACACAGGAAAGAGGACGGATCGAATCAATTTGAAAATGAAATGCTCCGTGTTCTCAACCAACATTATCTTTCAGCCCGCCGTACCTACAGATACAGGCAGAGTATACAAAAACTCGCTGCCATATATATTCTATTCAAAAATTTTTACATGTCAAACTTCCATTCTAAATGCATAGAAGAAGAATTAATAATAAATAAATAAAAACTCCGTCTTTTGCATCGATAATGACTCGGTACTAAAGAGAACAAAATATAATAATACATTTATTATTATCATGCTCAGACGCTAATAATATATATATCCATGTAGAAAACAGGGTATATGATGGCTGTGTAAACTATGGACCATTAGCTCGGTATCCCAAGAAAAAGTGCAAATGCAAAACGCTGTCTATGGTTCATTTTTTTTCGACTTTCCATCTACTACATCTGTACATCGGTCTTTCTATAGGCACATCCCTCGGCATAGCAAATAATAGCACTACAAATTTCAAGTCATAAACCGACTTGTATACCATGAAAAAATACTCTGTTAATTATTTCTTTGGCATTTGAATGGCTGCAGAAATTCTATAATCCATAGGAAAAGCTTGGCTCAAAGGTATAATGATGGTGACAAGAATCGTACTATACACTTCCTTTATATGTGGTTTACATATCATATGTATATAAATGTATATATATATATGCATGCAAAGTCTCACTGCTATTATTACAATTGTAAATGCAACAGCCGACAGGGAATAGATTACACCCGGGAGGAATTTTGCAGAGGGCACAAAACGAATTCGTCTTTTATGTCATCTGAAACTCGCCGGACAAGAAATGTGCACACACGTGTACTTAAATGAGTACAAGTGTGCAAATACCACTAATATATCTCCAAGAGAAGGCAGTCTCTGTCTCTGTGGTTGAATGACAACACAGGAGAACGTCTTGGGTTTTGTTTTTGTTCTGGCTGTCTTTACTGTGGCGAATCTGAAACCTCATTTACTTATATAGTCTCCACATTCGTTTGTACATGCCTCATTCCATAATAAACATGACAAAAGGCATCTATAATCTGCCTATAATAATATACATAATAATATTATTCCGTTCCATTTCCTATCTCTAGACTCTAGACGATGAATGAACTTGAGACATAGATAAAGATGTACAGATGAAGAATCTTCTTAGAGTGTATCCCACTTTCTCTCACTCCACGTCGGAGGCCGGGTAACAGAAATGAAATGTTCTCACTTCATTCTATCCTCCTCTATACGCTTTATTAAAACTTTTCGAACCACAAACATTTCTAAGATATTATTGCAAACATGCTTCATATTTGCATATTTTATAATCATGGGCGTCATCGGTTTTATGCGGGCGCTTCCACTGCTCAGGCAATGTATAATAAATAATATTAACTATCACCGTCATCAGATTCTACTTTCGCTCTCTTTCAAGTAATTTGAGTTTGCGAGGTAGGTACTCGTTCCAAGTTCGTGGTCGTTTCTGTGTGTGTGTGTGTGTGTACCACCAACCACCATTTTCCTTTCACTTCACTTGAACTATTCATATATATATGGTACATCTCTCCATTTCCTTGTCTCTACTTCACATTCATACTCGTCTTTCATTTCCTCGCTTTCATCTTCTATATTATATTTATTATTACGTTCAAAAGCAATACATTCAGAGCCATATTTTCATGACTAGAATAACTACGACGTCGAAACTGGATCCAAACAGAATCATTTTCAACAGAAATCGTTCTCCTTTTTTCCATTTCCCTAAACTTTGTATAATATTTTAGTTTCTATACTCATTTCAATGTTGACTCACCGATATCCTTCATTAGCTATCACTAGCACTAGTTTGTCCAGTAAAACCAAATCCCCTATTGAAAAACGACGGGAAGATTTATTTTTCTGCAGACCACCAACCGTAATTATTTGATTTTACTACAACTTTTGTGATTTACAACTTAAGTTCTCTATATACGATATTAATTCAAAAATTAAACTCACTTACTCATATCCATGAGAGATTGGGAGTTTCACTAATAACTTACATTTTGAGCTCTTCAACTTCAAATCTATACATACCAAGTAAGTAAATGCTACTTTATTCATTACGTATTCAATGTATAATGAATGTCAGGTGAGGTACCACATTTATTTTGTTCATACAAAATTATATTTTCCTCTTAGATAATCGGCTTAGACTGCTTACACACGGCCTAGAAAAATAAAACATGTACGGATTGCTTCTGCTCAAGTAACAATCTTCATGCATGAGGAGAGTCTGTAAGTCTGTATACATTTTGAACACTATGCACATAACCCTCACTTTAATGAATGCGGTTGGCGCTTGCAAGCGTCCGTGTAACGTGTATATGATAATGGGTTTACAGATATGACATATACCATACCTAAGTGGTATGTGTGGTAGTGTGGTATATATATTATATTATATTATATGAAGTTGTGCATGGGAAAACCAGTGGAAGACGTATTTTCACTTTTTTGCATAGTAGTATGTAGAAAAACGTGGGCTAATTTATGCAAACAGTTAGAAATTTGTAAAAAAATTGCAAATATTTTTAATTAATTTACAAAGTTTACTAAAATTCAAACAAAATATATGGTGATTTCTTTCTTGTGATTTTTCGAATTACAAAATCATAAGAAACGCCGTGGCGCCAAACAGGCCAAAAAGGAAAACTCGAATCCCTCTTAATCTAGATCCACGTCTTCCACTGGTTTTCCCATGCACAACTTCATATATATCATAATGTATGCATTATAAATTATAAACAAAGTAAGTTCAAATCCATTACACACCTCAAAATCATATGACTATTGTACGTACAATTATTGCACATTATAAGCTCCTGCACACTCGCTCACAGACAATACAGCACAAAGTCCGTCACACACACACACACACACACAAATACAACTATAATATACGAGCAAGACTCTTTATTCGTCCTGAAAGCCTTTTCCTTTGATGAAATTTTATCCGATTAAACTTGTTCCGTTTCCTCGGCAGTGGACTCAATTCTCATTCCCCTTCGTAGACTCAATTAATTAGGTGAGCTCCCATCTAATCATATTATGTTACCAACGCTTAGACTCATCGTCAGTTTCTTCTTTTCTCTCTCTCCCTCTTTATCATTTCCAAGTCTTGAATGGATTTATGCATACAAAATACCTGCTCTCACTTCCACACGTCATATTTCATTGTTTTTATTATATATTACATACTTTGTACTTTGTACTACTGTACACTGTATATACCTACAATAGTTCTCTCGAACTATGAATACTCGTTCATGCAAATGTTCTCAAAAATACAATAAAATATAAGTAGTTTATACGTCATATCTATCGCCCGTGTGCATAAAAATATGATCGTAATAATAGAATAGTCGAAATAGTCGAAAATTAAATGTATAGTTTGAACCTTTAATGTTTATGTAGGTATGAAAGACGAGCATGGAAAGAATATCTCCCTTGTCCGTTACTTTTGGCCTCATGGCAGTGAAAAACTAAACATTTATTTTCAAAGGGAAACTTATACTATTAAATAAACAACTTAGGGAATGGAATATCAATCCAACGTCGACAGTTGATACTTTGCAAAAGTATTCTCTGTCAATTTTAGAAATTACTTTTTCCTATACTCCAACTCCACAATCATCTCAACTAACAATCAATTTTGCAAGTCATGTTTGTCATGAAGTCAATAAATCTACTTTCCTACACGTATAATTTTACTCCCAAACACTCACTCACACTACTCACTTGTCGTATATATTTTTCTTGATTCGGTAAAAGCAAACATATACTTATACGACTTACGTACATATCAAGTATTGATTTACTTGTACAAATGGTTTTATTTCGACTATTTTATCGACTCGAAATTTGAATCATCGTCCGGATTTTTTTATAATTTGACCATTCCCTTGGATAGAAGATAGAATAATAAAATAAATAATCCATCAGACATATTCCAATCAATAAAACATTTTTTATACACAAATAAAACTATATTACAACAGTGAGAGAAAATTCGAAATAATCAAAAGGCCAACAAAACACTTGTTCCGGGGGAAATATAGAAAAACCAGAGATTCTTTATGGGTTTTTCGATAGCTTTTACATGTTGAAATTAATGTGTTCGTTTTTACCTTTTCATCTCACTCCTCATATGTAATGTGGAATGTCTCCAAAATAAATGGTTCTCTGAGTAGCATGCAATTAAACCATAGAAAAGAAAAATAAACTGTCAAACGGCGTGCGAGAGTGGAATCCTTTCTACGTAATTGGAAAAAAAACTTTAGGTTATGTATGTATGTGTTATGTGTGTGCTAGTTCATGGCATCTATTCTTCTCTCATACTAATAAGGTCTAGAGTTATAGAATACAAAAAAAAAGATGTTAAAACGTTCCATATGCCTCCAAAAATATACTAAGCCTATGTACATAATACAGAGGGTTATGCAAGATATTAGGACCACTCTTCAACAACCTGCCCTGGCCAGGTCTTGAGTCCTACGATCATGAAATCATATCTATCGTAAAGTTCAACCGATTTGGCCCAAACGTATTTGCGTTAATCTTGCTGCGTCATTTCGTCTCTGAAATCTATGACTTTAAAAAAAGGCTTCCAAAAAAAGAGTTTCCGGCGCTTCCCGCCCCCCCTCCTCCGCCCCTTAATTTCAAATTCTGTGAAGTACATTTTCAGAAGCTCGAAGGAGTTGTACAATCTTTCTCCAAAAATCAGGTTGATCGCTTAACGGGTTTGGATGTAGT